>QJOA01000953.1:0-19030 GCA_004155915.1 Monosporascus sp. CRB-9-2
CCCCCCCCCCCCCCCCCCCCCCCCCCCCCCCCCCCCCCCCCCCCCCCCCCCCCCCCCCCCCCCCCCCCCGTCTCTCGTGTGTAATTCCGATGAGAGAGCGTAGAAGATCTGTCGTCATGTATTTTTGCACTTATACGCCCGTCCGGCTTCGGTATAACATATGAGAATATTAGGATGGAGAGGAGGGAGAAAGAAAGTGCGGGGAGGGAAGAATTTCCAGAATATCCCGCTTCGTTTAAACATACTATTGCCGCATGTAACCTCTACAGGCAGACGGCCCCCGTTGAAGTAAGCACAGGGAAACCGGTTTGGCATTGGGCGTCTCGTTTGTTTGGCTCTTTTTGAATGGAACTTGATATCTCAATTGCTAATCTCTTGTTGAGTCCATGGGGGATAGACGGGACACAAGATCCCACCTTGAAGGGAAAAGGGGTTGCAGACGGGGAGGAATCCGTTCGCTTACCATGCCTACTACCTCCATACCGAAACAAACCCATTCGCGCCCGTGCTGTCCTCGCCCACATAGGCGTGTACGTGTATATACATATTTCTGCCTTTTTTTGCGTCGTCTGCGTCCCTCTATATACACACATTATTATTTATTGTCTTCAGCTTCTGGAAAAGATGCATTGGCCACTTCTGCTCTTTTGTTTGTCCCGCTCCGACACGCTATGTGGTGATTGACTGATATTGCAATCCTTGTGGATCGCCCAACGCAAATCTGGAGAGTGTGGATGGGCCTCGAGGTCGTTTGAGGATGGATGGACGGATGAAATAGGTACCGACTGAGGAGAGGGTGTGGTGGTCTATCCGTATAAACGTAGGCAGCCAGTAGCACCGTTGGAATGGCGGGAAATGCGGCCTCCCTGTCGTGCCGAGCGTTCCTGCTACGATGGATTGATCGGCCTTGTTGTCTTGTGGTATGTACGGATATATGTATGTATGGCCGGTTCTCTTTTCATACCGAGGCGATACCTAGGTATATCGGTCGGCATACTATTGGTTAGTTAGTAAGAGGGATGGATGCTCTCAGTTGACACGGGGACGTAAATGTGGTGTGACTTGTTGAGCGCGGCTATAAGTTTGTGTACAATGCCGTCTCGTGGAAGGGAAGCAAGGAGTCGATCGATTACTGCTAGTTAACCGTCCAACGGGGAATATCGGAGCAGATGCCGAGCGGACTTGTTATACACAGGCAGAGTTTCAAGAATAGAGGGCTCCGGAGACGTCGCTAGACGCAAGATTTATAAAGCCTGTATTTAGGTATGTATTTGCATGGACGTATGTGTATGAACCCGTCGCCATATTCGCGTATCCCACCAGGAGTAGGAACCTTCGTCAGGCGGAGCAATAACTTCCAGCCAGCTCGCACCTCTTATTCTGTATCGTCATGTATGCTGTGCCACTCCTCTTTCCCCTTTTTTCTCTTCAGTCCGTCGCTTAACAAACATACTTGCCCCCCTTTATTATCACTGGACAACTGACGGGCAATACCCATTTAATCCCCTCGAGGCAGGATGCTACTCCAGATCCGTCAAGCCATCCATCCCCTATGTACAGATAGACCGGCCAACCCATCTCCTCTGCTGCTGCGCTGGCTGGCTCGCTCGGCCAAACCGCTCGAGGCGCACTTCCTCAGAACTTAAGTTCCTAACGCAGGCTGCGTGGAGAAAAGCCGGCGGGGCCCGAGACGTCACGCCTTGCCAGCCAGATACGCGATGTTCTCGCGCACCGCTAGCGTCGGCTCCCCCTGCCCCGTGTACACGTACCGCGCAGTCTGGGGCCAGGCCTCGGGGTGGGGCAGCGGGAGGTAGACGACGTCGCCCTCACGCACGTGGCCCGAGGCCAGCAGCGCCGCCAGCACGGGCAGGTGGGCGCGCGCGTACTTGAGATCTGTGAGCCTTCGTGTTAGAATTCTTATATCCGTTTCGCGAACACGTAACGGGGGGTCTTGGGAAAGAGGGCGGGGAGGGATTGGGATTGGGGTTGGGGCTGGTGATGATGATGTGGTATTCCATTTAGAAAGAACTATTTCACTCACGGATCGGCACCGCCTTTGCGTCGCGCATTAGGCTCTCGGGGTCCAAAGGTCCCGAGCGGCTCGAAAGCAGCGCGCCCGATTTGACGCTGCTGGAACGTCGCTTAGGAGAACTCGTCGGTTGTTGGTGGTCTTGTGGCGTAGAAGCTCTAACCTGGCCCGGAGAGGAGCCGCTGCCGATGGTAGGGCCGCTCGTCACCGCACCCTCGCTGCGGGCGGGCGGGTCCGGGATCGTGGCGCGCAGCTCGTCCATGTCGAAGGTGCGCTGGATCAGGAAGGGCCGCCTCTCGAGGGCGCGGGGGCGGACGATGGCGCGGACCGTCTGGCGGCCTAACAGCGGAGAAGTTCCGGGCTGCCGGTCTGCTGCCGCCCTCTTGTCGTCGGTGACGCCGGTCTGCGGGCGGCGCAGGGATCGCGCGATCACGAAGGCGTCTGCCGTCTTCGCGTCCCCGTAGTACACGTGCCCCCACAGCCGCAGCTGGTCGCGCGCGGCCATGGGCGAACCCCCCCGGGTCGCCAGCTGGGGGAACGCCGGTGCCGAGGCGCGCCGGGCGACCGGGAAAAGACCTGGGCTGGCATACTGAGGTCCAGCGGGCTGTCCACGCAGCGGGGCGATGACCGAGGCCGGCCTGTATTGCTCTGGAATTTGGGCCACCAGCTCCCGCGGTGGCGTCAGTCCCGGCGAAGCTGGGCTAGGTAGCCTACGCTCCGCGTTGATGGGGGGAAGTCTGGCGGCTTTTTCGAGCCGTGCGGCCAGGGGGGAGTGCTCTTCGATAGGCATGAGAGACATGGGGCTTGCGAGACTTGGGTGTCGACTTCTCTGATTAAGACTGTCCACCAAAGCTCGCTCCTGAGATCTCATAGACCCATCGTAGGGGCGCGGATACATTGGGCTCGGGAGAGTCCTAGGAGACATGGGCGAGGGAGACAAGCCTGCTGGGCTTGGGGTTGCCCTAAGTGTGATTCTTGGCACTTCGTTGAGATTGTGATGCTGATAGGTGGGATTCGTCCATATTGGCTCCAGATTTGGGCGTCTCGGAGCCCCAGTGTGAGTAGACATGAACGGGTTTGTTCGTGAGAAATAGCACACTCAGCCAAGGGATTAAAAGCATAAGAATAGGAATGATGGGATATTCGATGTTTGCTCGAATGTCAGGTTGGCTGATAGACTAGGTGAAGCGGACCTACCTTGTCGTAAGGCATGATGCGTCTTGATATTGAAAATTCTATGAATAGACCGGCAGACAAAGGCCGAAGGGCGTTTTGTCAGAGTTCTTTTCTCCATTGTGAAAGGAGGATGAATGAAACAAAGGCGTTGACAAACACGCGGTAGCCTCGCGTCTTGCGTGAGCTTTCGGTATGAAAGGACGGCGAGAGAGTCAAAGCCGTTAATCACATTGAGGCGTAATCCTCGAACAAACAATAGCAGCGGCCTGCTTATTGCCCGTCTCAAAGGTGAGGGGCAAAAGGTCCAGAATCTGGCAACGTCAGCCAACTTGCACTGATCAGGATCGCACGATATGTATCTCTTGAGCTCTATTCTATGGTCTATCATGCATTACAGAATATTTGGTCAGTCAAGCTGCCTTCATTGTTGAGAAAGGCGGCTGCTCCGTCTATCTGGTAAGGCACGCCAATCTAGCGCAAATCGGTTTACACACACTGTGCAGATCTTGAGTCAATGAGGCGCCGGTGAAAGCTTAGCTACCGATGTCGAAGGCCAACTACCTCGATCCGAGACTGATGTAGCCATGATTGAACGTTAGGCAGAAAAGTGACCGTGTTGGAGTAAAGCATATATGACCTCGTTAGCAGTATCCCATACCGAGGCGGCTGACGGATTATGTACCACTCACCTTGGGAAAATAAGATATGGTGGAGCATTGCCCTTAACAGAATAATCGGAATCGAATATTGGGTGCTCGCGGACGAGGCATCCCAAGCTGCGAATCGGACTTAAGTGATTCAAACACAATCTTCGCAACGGCTCTCTCATAGGGACACTGCCAATCCCATCTTCTCCTCGCGGATATACATGAGGTTACAGGCCCTGCGTTTCTTATGCCACTGTTGCAAGCTTGAAGTCAAGCCAGGCCCTCACGGGCAGGCCAGCCAAGTCAGGGATCCTGACAAGGCGAAGGCGGGAAAGATGAAGAGTCCTCCGAATTTCTCACGAGCTGATGAAAGTTCTGAACTCCAGAGGAGGACGAGACCGAGAGACTGCGGAATCCGCAGTCTCTCTGTTTGTAGCTCGGAATCGCAGCTTTGAAAAGGGCAATGCTCCACGAAGGAAAAAAGAAAAAAAGGGAGCAGAAACTTCGTTTCGCATGCTCACCAATTTCTTTTTGAGTGACGGATTTCCGAACCTAAGCACAGACCATCTCTGACTCACAGCTGGGCAACAGCTGGATAGAACTCAATATTACGTAAGCGGGGTTTTAAGCTCGCTGAGGACACAACTTAGGTACGTACCTACCCCATAGGTAGGAGCCTACTCCCGTAGGTGCTGGTTGCCTGTTGTCACAGGGGGCCATAGCTCTCTCGATCGTACCCACATGTAGGTAGGTCCAGCTATAGAACACATTTATCGCAACTACAAAGTTGACACATACGTCTTTCCACTCTACCAAAAAGGGTATGCGACATACAAAGCAGCCGCCAATTGTCTCTGCCCCCCCGAGATGTCTCTAGACGTTCGAAAATAGAACGCACGCCTGAATTTCTTCAATGCTTTTGCAGTTCGTCTGCCCCACCATCTAGTAGCATCGTCCTTTCGACCTAGAGAGAGAGAGCAAGAGAGAGAGAAATAACGGAAAATAAGATGTCATCGAATACCACGCTTAGTTACAAGCAGATGAAGGAGGAGTTCGTGTCTAACTTGTCGGGAGGCGAAGTCACGGAGATCAACTATGTGACGGCGGTCACTCCGGTATGCGAACACATCGTCCCCCTTACGCCCAGCCAGAAGAGCTGAGAGCTGACTCTGCTTCTCCTTTTCCCCTCAGGCGGCGTTCCTGCTTTGGTCGGTCTTGCAGTCGCGTCAGTCCTTCTTCAGGCCGTATCAACCTCTCGGTTTCGTAGTCGACTTCCTCCTGAACGTCGCCTCTCCTTTGCTTGGTATCACGCTTTATGCGAACAACCCGTTGCTGCTCTGCGGTTTCATCCTCGCCCCTGCCCTCCTCGTCTACGCCCTCCCGCCGAGGCCGCCGGCGTCTCGAAGGAAGCCAAAACTGCCTCCCAGTATGAAGTCTCAGGATTCATGCAGCACGTTACCTCTTTTGTCTACAAAGCCATTCCTGACGACGTACCGGGGATCCATGCTCATCCTCACCTGTTTGGCGATATTAGCTGTCGACTTCAGGCTCTTCCCCCGCAGGTTCGCTAAAGTCGAGACGTGGGGCACCTCCCTGATGGACGTAGGAGTCGGCTCGTTCGTCTTCTCGGCCGGAGTCGTTGCGGCGCGACCAGCGTTGAAGGAGAGGGCTGAAGGTCGAACCACCCCGCTAACACAGAGGCTTCTCCATTCTATGCGGCACTCCCTCCCCCTATTAACGCTTGGCGTCGTTCGTCTGATAAGTGTGAAGGGTCTCGATTACAATGAACACGTGACGGAGTACGGTGTTCATTGGAATTTCTTCTTCACCCTGGGATTTCTGCCACCCTTCGTTGCTCTTTTCCAGGCTGCCCTAAGGGTCATTCCTTCCTACGCAGCATTGGCCCTCCTTATAGGTGTTATCTACCAAGTCGTATTGGAGAGTACGTCGCTTAAGGCCTTTATCCTTACCGCGCCGCGGACAGACCTGTTTTCCATGAATAGGGAAGGCATCTGCAGTTTCTGTGGTTACTTGGCCATATTCTTAGCTGGCCAGGACACGGGCATGTTTGTCTTGCCTAGGAACATCACGCGCAGCAGATCTAGCAACGGCGCCCAGCGGAACACCCTGCTCCTAACTATGGCCGTGTGGTCAGCAGTGTGGACCGCGCTGTATATCCTCACTACGAATCCAGTCTACGGTGCCGGTGTCGACGTATCTCGTCGGCTTGCTAATTTACCATACGTACTCTGGATCGCCGCGTTTAACTCGGCCCAGATCCTGGCCATGTGTGTCATTGATACCATCTTCTTCCCGGCGTTTTACAATGCCGCCGATGCGAGGACGGAAAAGGAGGCGTATGAGACGGCCACCAGTCCGGTTCTGCGAGCCTTCAACCGAAACGGCTTGGCTGTATTTCTCCTCGCTAATCTGTTGACGGGGCTTGTCAATTTGACGGTTCCTACTTTGGATGTTACCCCCCTTGCTACCATGGCGATATTAGTTGGATATGCTGCCGTTTTAACAGGTGTAGCCGTTGCGTTGGATAAGTGGGACTTGTCTATTAAGCTGTGACGGTGAATTATACTAATTCAAAAGCTAAGGTCATAGATCATAAGGCTGTATCGCTCACAGCAGACCTACTCTTGTTCCAGCCTCATCCCCTGTTAGCATGCTATTGGAAGGAGCTCCTTGCCCGTAGAGCGGGTCCGAACTTATACAGCACGAACGGTATCGGCAACATGCATATCCCAATAAATGCAAGCAGGCTTGTAGCCCATGCTATGCCGAGTTTCTCGTACATCTGAATCGTAAACATGGGGAACCCGGCACCGAAGGCGTACCGCAATATGCCGTTTGCTGCCACGGCAGAGGCGCCGTACATTGCACCGTACGTATCGAGTAAGAAGGTCATACCGCCGAGCTACATGCAAGTCAGCCGGGTACCAATTACTCATAGACGGGTGAGAAATGTAGGTACTCACGAAAAGCGCCACTGTCCCCCATCCGAACGGGATGCCCGCTACAATGGGCACCATGAAATGCACATCCGCCCTCGCTGTCCACGCGAACCAGAACAAGGCGATGGGGATCCCGAACGCCCCAAGCATACTCGTGTACAGCCTCTCCTCCGGCGGTGGTTTCACAGGCGCACAGGCTACCTTTTTCTTCTGGTACACCGTCTTGTCGATGAGCGCAAAGGTGAAGACGGCAAGCAGCGTCCCAATAAAGATGCCCAAGAACGCAAGCCCGATCTGACCGGCAGAGAATCCGTAGACGCTGATGAACACGTACGGGTAGCTATCGAAGAAAGCAAACAGCACGCCAAACACGAATGCGTGGTACAGGGCCCAGCTCATAACGATCGGCTCCGTGGTCAACATCTTGAGTGGACGTCCCAGCGTGACCACGAGCAGCATCTTCAGCGCCGCAGCGGGCGGCAACTTCGGCGGTCCCGGCAGACCCCGCTGCTTCGCTCGCCGCGCCAGTATGATCTTCTTACTCGTCTCCTTGCTAGGGAGCACAAGCAGACCGACCGGCCCGGCGATGAGCAGCAGCACCCACATCAACCAGCGCCAGTCGTCGCGCGTCTCCATCGTGTAGCCGCCGATCAGAGGGCCCAGGCTCGGGCCGAGGAAGAAGGTGCACGTGATGAGCACTGTGGCGAGACCGCCGCCGTGCTCCATGTCCCAGATATCGGCCACGGTGCCGGCGCCCACGGCCAGGGCGGGCGACCCGAAGGTCGCGGAGAGGAAGCGGCAGATGATCAGGGTTTGGATGTTCCGGGCGAGGCCCGCGCCCGTGGTAAAGAGGAGGAATATGGGCAACGTGATGAGGTAGACGGCTTTGCGGCCTTGGGTTTCGGAGATGGGCGCGCCGACGACGGGGCCTAGGGCTAGGCCTAGGGCGTAGAGGGAGAGTCCGAGGAGGGCGACAGGCTGGCTGACACGGAACTCGTACATGACGTCGAAGACACCTGGAGAGTAGGCGGAGGTGCCCAGGGAGCTGGGCTGCCATCAGCGACCATGATGGCCGGATGGCCTGAGAAGAGGAGGAGTTACGACTTACACAGAGAAGCCATACAACGCCGGCAGCATCGTATGGTATATCCTTAACCCAAGGCCCCAGTTCTTGGGGTTAGCAGGGTCGGCAGGACCATCCCAGTCGGTGACAGCATCGAGTTTGCCCGGAAGAGGAGGTACCGACGGCAATAGCGTTACCAAGGTAACCGATTTCTTAACTGACTCATCGTAGTTATTGCCAGTTGTGCTGGGCGCTGACCGTGGTGCCATTGCTATCACGTCGTTGAAGGCGGAACTGAAGAAGGTTCAACTACACAATTGCGTGAGCTACCCAAATTCCTAGATCCAGCTATGGGCTGGTAGCTGCTCTATTACGAAGGCTTCGGGAGGCTACCTATAAACAAAAGCAATTTCAAGAGATTCTCGACGTTCAAATCACAGACATTGAGTTACATGATTCAGGTGCTACGAAGTATCCAAGTACCTATATAGCCAAACGGGAAACGATGAAAAGAGGCACGCAGAATACCTCACGCAGCGGGGATATGGGAAGCTAAAGCGAGGAATCAAACCAATATTTCCACCACGAGGAACGGTGCTAGGATGTAGATCGCAGCCTTATTCAAGCGGAAGGTGACTTCAACTCTTTGAAGTGGCGGCAATATGTCAGCCATACCCACGTTTTCATGTTGGTTTGGAAAGTGGATCGAAAGGCCGGTGCCGAGGTAAATCTAGAAGAGAGTGTCAGCTTTCAAGGGTGGTGGTGTTCTTGTTGCTATACGTGACATGTCATATCATTCTAACGTTACTCCGTACTCCATGGTACTCCACTTCTCCGTTCTCCTTGCCTCGGGAGGCGCCTTAAAAAAGTGGGCCTGATTGGGGCTGTTATGTTAACCCCTGACCGCCAAGCCCAGACTATGGCTTCCAACGGTGGGTGTTGGAATGAACCGCTGCTTGGTATGCCACATGTCCATAAAAGAATAGGCAACCGCCCCACCCCCTTTCCCCCAAATTGCTGGGTTGCGGGGTCATAGTAAGCTTATCCTAACGTAGGTAGCCCTGTGATATTGAGTCCCTCTTAGCTGTGCTTAAGCAGGCCGTTCGCGTCTATCCATACTTGGTATAAAGTCGAACATTCCAACGTGGTTGGTGTCAACATCGCAACTCCCGTTCTGCTAAATACCAATCTTATGGGACAGAGTCACAACATTTGACAGCAATGGCACCGGCCAAATTTAAGACTCAACTCGAGGCGTCTTCGTACCACGCCCCAGGAGGTGGGGAGCTTTACAAGCCGCTGAGAGAGAAGATAGTGAGGCAGGCACTCGAGCAGGGCTACCATGAGACTACGATGATGGAGCACGGAGTGGTATGGGCGGACGATCAAGACCCATGGGGCCACATCATGAACGCCGGTTTCCCTCACTACGCTTCGGCCTGCAACTTCCGTCTGTTCGAAAGCTTCGAAGAGCATCTGAAGGATAAATTTCAGGACCTGATGAAGGCGCGGGGTATCGGTGTCATTGTCAAGACCTCTACGCTGGATATCAAGAGGCCGGTCTCGTACCCAGACTCGGTGAGTAGGGGCCGAAGACGACCCAAGGTTTCCTAATTATTGAGAGTTCGGCAGATCATTGTTGCGAACAGAATCGACGAGGTCAAGCCCGATCGATACCACGTCACGACCACCATGTGGTCCTTAAGGCAGCAGGCTCCTGTTGCCGAGTCGAATGGATGGGTAGTTTTCTTTGACTACTCCAAGGGGAAGCCTGCGAACCTGATTGAAGCAGGCGGCGTGTACGCGAATCTTCATGCGGCACTCTCTGAACAGAGCAAGGTCACGAACCAGAAGAGGGCCGAATGGGAACAAACACATCCCAAGAAGTCTAGGGTCGCGAAGCTGTAGTTCTCAGAGTCTCAGGACTGGTCCTTGCAGCGACAGGCCCTGGCCATCATCTACTTCGTACACACGTTAAACGCGTGGCTTGTGCAGTTTGGACCAGCTCTTTGTCCGTCTAAACTGATACTGCAATAATAGATATTGACCGCGTAATTACACCGCACGCCAGATTCTGTCCCCACACCCCATAACGAAAACCGCTGATGTCATCTTCTTCCTGGCCGCACGCTCATCTGACAATCTCTAACATTATATTACAGTTCTGAACCGCGGTTGCCTCTCCACTCCGTACACCCTTTACGGAACTGAAACTTGGCTGTCTCAGGCTCGACATCGATACCGTCCTTGTCACCGGGCGGGTATGGCCTCTGGATCTGGTACCCTATGTGGAGCGACATGCGATCGATGTAGCTATTTGCTTCGGGTGAATAGTATGGCATCTCTCGACGCGCATAGCCCACCGGCCAGTCGTCGTTGAGGTAGAACCTCTTCACATCCTCGACGTACAGCGTATTCAGGCCATGCTTGCCCGCTCGTCCTAGCACCCCGAACATATTGGCGTACTGGGCCAGCGAACAAATCGCCATCTGGTTCCCAAAGCGAAAGTTTGGATTGTTGGCCTTGGAATCATTGTGGCGCCGGTGATGGTGCTCGGCTGCGTCCTCGAATGACAGCGTCACTCCATCCTTAGAGGCAGAAATCAGCTGTTCGAAGAGGGTCATGTTCATGTTGACATTGTCACCGAGTTCGCGGTCGTTCCTAGTCGGGGCGGCAGGGCAGTTCGTGTCGTATTGGACCTTGTCGTCGGCCAGCATATCTAAATCTATTCGGTCAAGTCCTGGATGATTATTTTTCGTTGGCTCTAGTACGACCAAGATCTGGACTGGTCAGCAAGGCCCCTGGGTTTTCTCCAGAGTTATCTTACATTGTCATCACCAAAGTTCCAGACGACCCTAGCAGCTTGCGCCATCTCGTCGTAGCTGATGTTCCGTCCTGATCGATTGATATATCCCCTATTCGCAAGAGTGTTCATCGCAGGACACGATGACCTCCGATAGTATCCATTCTCGGATCCGTTGATGTGCTTTTCATAGTAGTGTTCTTTCTCGTCCCACGCGAATGGAATTTTGTAGGGGATTGGATGGTCTGGGGGTGGAAAGAAGAGGTCATTATGTCCGACTGCCTTCTGCCCTTGAGTTCCTACCAGCGGTTCTTGCTCCGCCCATGATGGTAGTGAGAGGGCAACGCTGAGTTCGCCTAGCAGAAGGATTGTTCGCATTGAAGAATACATCCCGTTACGTACGTGAGAGGATAAGAAGGTCGAGAGTCAAGAATGGGCAAAACTAATAACAAATATTGACAGTTAGGTCAATTGGCACATAGGGTCAGTACCCCCCGAAACCCAGGTCCGAGTTCATTAGACTCTAACAGATATCCGCGGGACGATGGAAGGATTTATTTACGTAAATAAACCTTGCGGGCTGCATATATGCCCATCGTTCCTCAGCAGAATACGCCACTACGCCTCGTCCTGGCAGCACCTGCAGCTACGGTAAGGATACGGAGGTTGCCATAATATGATCTTGCAGAATAACTACCTACTTACCAAGTACCTAGGCAGGCTAGATCCGCATGATGACTGGAGGGTAATGGATTATTGATGTAACCAAAGGTTTCGGACTGGCTATATGCCCGCGTTACCTTGGCAGAATACGTTGCTACGCCATGTCCCGACAGTACCAACAGCCACTTTAAGGAGTGCAGTAAGGTCCTGTGGAATAACTGCATACTTGCAAATTACCTAGGCAGGTAGTTTTTTGTACTCTTATCTTTACCAACCCCAACAGTAACACTAAGCCGGTTTAGGTGCATGATTGCCTGTGGGGCTGCTCAGGAATCCCGGGCTGACTCAATAGGGGGACACCCACGTTAACGTACGACACGAACTCGAGCATCTCGGGGTAAGACGGGCCACTCGCATACTGGTACCAGTAATGGAATGCCTCGGAATCGCCTGGCAAAGTCACTTCAAGCGCCCCCCTACCATGCAGTCTACGTATGCCAATATGGCAGGTCGGCGGGCAAGCAGTCACGGCTGAATCATGTCTACGATCCGGGTTAGAATCCATCAATAGCTGCCAAGGCGAGTCGGTGCTTATCATGTTGATAGTTTATGGTCTCTTGACTTCTTACGAAATCAGTCTGGCCTTGAATCGGCCATGAGCCTTCTATCAAGAGCTTACGTCTCTCTTCTCTACCTTCATTTCATCTCCCATGAGTATTCTGCTTCGTGCTGCTGTGTTATCATGATTTCATTCACCGCTCCTGTTTGGGTAGCTGCGGCTGTAGCAGGTCTACCGCTGATCCATGTGCAATACCTGTCGTCTAACTTACATGGGAAATCATGGCTGGGTCCTCAATTGCCAGGCACCTCGCCTATACAGAGGTTACTGCTGCCTCACGAAGATCTTGATCCCTACTCTCGAAGGAAAGAAGTAGAAGTGAGAGTAGCTGGTTTCTTATATGGCCCTTCCCTGCTGGGCAACAGTTCCTACTTTCCCACTGGAGTCCTTGGTAATGCTATGGTGCAGCAGCACCAGGGCAAATGGTATAAAGATGCAGCGTGGCTCGTGGAAACAGCCAGCGAGGAAGCCATGGCTGCTCTTGCCGCCATCCAAAGTGTACACATCTCATATCACGAGCGATCTTGACTTGTTCTAACGTTGTATAGGCTGGAGGCATAAAAAAGCTGTTAGACTATCAAATCCTTTATGACGGGCAGTGGCAAGGCTCAGTGCCTACTGGCATTGCCCAAGGAGTGTTCACCAACTTCACCTCAGACTTGCTCTTTGCCATGGAGCGCCTCTCGACAAATCCCTATGCCATTCGTCGGCTACATCCAACAGCTGATGCTTTACCTTTTCAGCTTGATGACGAAACGGCTAGGGCTCTCACCGGAACGCGAGTCACGACGCTTCACAAGGACGGACGACTGTTCTTTGTAGATCACAGCTATCAGAAAGACTATCCTAGAACCGAAGGCAAATATGTTGCTGGTTGCCAAGCTTATTTCTATCTAGACGCTGAGTCAAATCAAATGCTACCCCTGGCCATCAAAACAAACGTGGGTAGTGATTTGATCTACACACCATTAGATGAAGAAAATGACTGGCTGCTCGCCAAAGCCATGTTCAACCAAAATGACCTCTTCCACGGGCAAATCTATCATTTAGCAAACTCACACGCTGTTGCGGAGATTGTCCATCAGGCAGCGCTTCGCACCATGAGCGGCAACCATCCTATACTTGCGCTTCTCGACCGGCTCATGTACCAGGCATACGCGATACGGCCCGTCGGAGAGGCTGTACTCTTCAACGATGGTGGCTTCTTCGACCAGGCCTTTACTATCAATAATCACGGCGTTCGACAGTTCGCCACAGAGTTTTACCCCATAGCTGGCGCTTTCAGATCCAACTACTTCGAGGAGGATCTACGGCGGCGAGGTTTGGTTAACAGCACCTACGGCCCTGACTTACCACATTTCCCATTCTACGAAGATAGCTCACGGATATTGTCCGTAATTCGACGATTCGTGCAGTCTTTCGTGAACGCCTATTATGAGACTGATGCAATGCTTGCACTAGACTGGGAAATTCAAGCTTGGATCAAAGAGGCGAATGGTCCTGCTATGGTCATTGACTTCCCAGCAGCTCCGCTGGAGAGAATCGGGACATTGGTCGACATCATCACTCACATTGCATGGCTCGGTGGTGTTTCTCACCATGTGCTCAATGCCGGCGAGCCAGTCGCTACTTCAGGGGTTCTCCCCCTACATCCTGCGGCTCTCTACGCCCCACCGCCGGAACAAAAGGGCGTCAAAGATTTGCTTCGCTTCTTGCCCGACGAGCAGAAGTCTGCCGAGCAGATTGCACTATTGGCTCGCTTTAACAGGCCTCAGCTGGTGCAGAGTCAGGAGACATTGTTACATATGTTCAACGACAAGACGCTGCTGGAGCGAGGGCGGAGAGAAGCAGTCTTTGCGAACGAACGCTTCATGATGGACATGCGTGAGATCAGCGAGGAGATCAGTGGCAAGAACTTCGATGAGAAAGGTCTGTGTCAAGGTATGCCCATCGTGTGGAAGGCAATGGATCCCGCGCAGATTCCGTTCTTCCTGAGCGTGTAGATGCCTCCTGTCTGCATTATGGGGTGGAGTCAGTACGGCTACCTGACGTAAATGGACATTTTTTCTCGTTGATTGGGTGTTCTGCTGCAGTGAATTCAACCCCTATTCGCCTAGTCACTAGAAAGGGGTCTATTATGTAAGCACACGGAGTTCACATGTGCGAAAGTAACAAGATAAAAGTGCCCTTCCGGCTTCGACCGCTAGTAAGCTGAAAAGTAGGTAAGCACTAGTTCGCATGACTCGTTTATCTTCTCAATGCCCTTCTCCCATTGTGGCATTGAGACATGTCTCGGCGTTACATGGCCTTGCGTAACGCATACGGGATCTGGCCCGGGTAAGCCTTTTACCAGGCTTCTTGGCGGAGAATTAATACCTCAAGCTGAAGACCGCTCTCGAGGCGGTGAGGATTGCTATTTATGAAACCTGTCACAGCCTTACTTTGAGACAAACCACCAAGAAAGCAATCAGGTTCAGTAGCTACTACCTGTACTCATGGCCTTTTCAGCGAGCGAAGCTGCCGGAGAGATGGCAGTTGACGTCAAGCATCAAGTGGAATCCTTAACCTCGAAAGTCGTCGATCTCGCCAAAGCACCTATTTGGATGCGGCATGATCCCCTCATCATCCGAGGATACCGGAAACAGCAAGGTTCTTTTCGTAGCTGCTTCGAGTCCCTGTGGTACCTGCACAATGAGTCAGTCAATATCTGGTCACACTTGAGCGTCGGATTGTTTTTCCTAGCCATGACGATCTGGGCGAACTTCCCTGCTCTCCACGGCCGTTACGCTTTCTGGGAAGCCGACTTAAGGGCCTTTCAGACATACCTTATAGGGGCCACCATTTGTTGCATGTTTTCTGTAAGCGCTCTCACCACTCACTTGGCCAGTCCGTCCCATCTAGCTGACTCTTTCAAGGCCTTTTACCACTGCGTAAGCTGCCACTCGGAGCATGTCTCGAGACGTTGCCTGAAGTTGGATTACTTTGGCATTGCATGCAACATCACATCGACATGCATCTCTGCAGCTTACTTCGGTCTGTACGAGCAACCCCTGCTGGCCAACTTCTACATCACCATCACCCTAGCTTGTGGTTTAGCAGTGTTTTGGGCTCTGCTCAACCCTAGTGCCGATGGACCACGAGCGGCAAAATACAGGTATGTGACTGGTCAATGGCATTGGACCGAGCTGATGCCGATCCTCCAGGGCCGCTGTCTTCATTGCTTTAGGGGCCAGTGGATTCGCACCCATCCTGCACGCTGCGCTATCGCCGAATCTTACGCTAGACGGTTTTTCGTTGGAGTACGTGGTAGCACAATCGGCTTTTTACTTGCTGGGAGCGGCATTCTATGTCAATCGCATCCCTGAGAAGTATTGGAGTGGGGTCTTCGATGTCTGGGTACGTTTCCCGTGCCAGCTGCGGCTTATGAACTGCCTGACAAGAGATAGGGCGCCAGTCATCAGATCTTCCACGTGCTTGTCAACGTATCACAGATCCTGCATCTGCTCGGATTAAGGAAATCTATGATGCAGCACTATACACTAACATAGATATATGTGTGGTGTCAGATATCCCGCGGGAATGTAACTACATATGGTTAGGCAACGGCGTAAGCAGCCACCAATGCACAACCCCACGGGGCTAAGCTTTAGAATAATATACTGTGGTGCCCTACCGTACCTTACCGCAAAGTATTGGTGTTCTCAATGTATTACTATAGACACGCCTTGCTCCAATAAGGACCAAAACATCCGACGGAGGGCGACAGGACAGCACCCATACAATTGCCCTCTGTTGATGGTTCCAAGCTCGGACTAATACCACCTTCCCACCAATAAGAGAACCTCAAATCACGCCGGGTTTCCTTTTAAAGTAATACGCCTAGTTAGCTGTTACTGAGAATTGTTATCGGTGCTGTCCTATCGCCCTCCGGCAGCGCAGACCATCTACCATCCGACCCGGGCAAAGTCCGGAAATGGCCTCTCAAGACTCACCAGCGTCGTCGACATTGTCTCAAATGCAACGCTATACGAAATACGACGCCAAGGCCATCATTTCAGCTCCGTCGGAGGAACATCGTTCCGATTCTCGAGATGCACCTCAATCTTGCTCTACTGTCCTGGCTGCTGCCTAGCTTTGTGTTGATTGCAGTGCCATACGGATCATAAGATCACGCAGGCGATCAGCAGGGGAAAGAAGTATTCCATACAGCCTGTGCTGGTATAGGTGCTCGACTTGGGCCTTTGGCTTAAGCCTAGCGAGCCACAGCTGATCCATGAGATTGACTTGTCCGGTGCTGTTAATTAGGTATCCCCCGTAGCCGCCAATGTGGTGCTTGCAGTCTTACCTCATTGCAGAGGTGCTTCCCGCAGAATGATATAGCATTCTCTATATCGCTGTTTTACACTCGCACACTCAGCCATCACTGTTATCTTGTTTAGACACTTTACGATGGCAGTAACGAACACTTTGGAGCAGCCTTCTGGACTAATAAGTAGATTCATTAGCCGGCTCAGCCCTGCCACGATCGTCGTCGGACTGGTAGCTCTTGTAAGTGCTCAGAGAATTAGTCAATACGAGCATAGCAACTCTGACCGAGACTCAGTGTACGCTGTACTGGATTAGCAGTATTATATATTCCCTCTATTTGCACCCGCTCTCCAAGTATCCAGGTCCGAGACTGTGGGCAATCACACGAATCCCATACGCATTCTACCTCCAAAAAGGTAGGCTGCCTCAGAGAGTGAAGGCTCTGCACGACAAGTACGGTACGATCATCAGAATCGCGCCAGATGAACTCAGCTTTACCGAGGGGTCGACATGGAAGGACATCTGCCAGCCAAAGCCAGGCCATGGGCCTTTCGACAAGTGGACAATGTATCTCAATCCTTCTGTGAACGGCGCCTATTCCATCCTCACATCACCAACTCGTCAGGGGCACGCACGTATCAAGCGCCAACTCAACCATGGATTTTCAGACAAGGCTCTCCAAGCTCAAGAAGGTATGTTTCAAAGCCACGTGGACCTGCTCATTAGCCGTATCCGCGAGGCCATTAGCTCCGGCCAGAAGGACTTAAACATGTTCCAATGGTACACATGGGCAACCTCGGATATCATGGGCGACTTAGCATTCGGCGAGTCCTTTCGCTGTCTCGATGATGGCAAGGACCACCGATGGATTAGCATTCTGATCAGACAGTTCAAGGCGGTCGTGACCATCACTTCCTTGCGGTTCTTCACAGTCCCGAGGAAGCTGCTCCAATGGTACATGCCAAAGAAGATCCTGGAGCGACTCCGAGAGATCCATGGATACGCCGTGGAGAGGGTCGACAAGCGTCTCAGCAGGGATACTGAACGGCCAGACTTCGTGTACTACCTGCAACGCGAGAACAAGGACAGCACTCACATGTCGCGGGAAGAGATCGACACGACACTATCAACTCTTATTATCGCTGGCGGCGAAACAACAGCCGCTTTCCTCTCGGGTATCACCTTCTACCTCGTCCAATACCCGGAAGTTCTCCGCAAACTCGAAAGCGAAATCCGCACCGCCTTCAAGTCCGAAGACGAAATCAACGCCATATCCACCAACAAGCTCGTATACTTCAACGCCTGCGTCAAGGAAGGCCTCCGCCTCACCCCCGCCGTCCCCTTCGGCCATCCGCGCGTCGTCCCAACCGGCGGCGACGAAGTATGTGGACAGCGCCTCCCCGGCGGCGTACGTCCCCCCCCTCCCAAAACTACCTCCATCACCAGCTAACCCCTCCCACTCTAGACCAAGCTTTCCATCATGGCTTGGGCGATGTACCGCTCGGAGCGCAACTTCAAACACGCCGACACGTTCGATCCAGAGCGCTGGGTAAGCTGGAATGGGTATGATGACCACAGCGCCTTCGAGCCCTTCTCGCTCGGCGCGCGCAACTGCATCGGCAGGAACCTCGCCCTCGTCGAGCTGAAGATCATTCTCTCCCGGACTATTTTCAATTTCAACCTCTCACTACCGGAGGGGAAGAAGGATATAGGCTGGGAGTGGGCTGATCAGAATATATATATGCTGTGGCAGTGCGATCCGATGGTCGTGCAGGTTACGGACGCGAGGAAGGGAGTAGATAAGGCGTGAGCGTTGGCTGTGTTGTCGGGCGTACTTCGTACGGTTTGTGATGTTTGGCTTAAGTTGCGTGTTTTTGTGAAGGAGAGTTGTGCCAGATGGACTGCCGGCTTCATATGTTTACAAATGTGCGCTTGGGTCCTCTCTGCATGTGGCGATACTTAGTAAAGGCAAGTCGTCGCAAACCGGCACCCAGTTAACAAGCTTTAGCTATATGAGGCTCTCGATCTATGTAGTATGCCTGAGTCTGTAAAGCATCAACTATGCCCACAACACCAAACGCCATGCGGTGGCAATATGCCTACCTCATGTATCACTCACTACTTCGCAGATCTACCGGTAGCTCGCTCAACAGACCCTCCTCATTTAACCTCAATAGAAGAATGCGAAGTGTACTAAAGATTGGTGGCAGTCCAATCTAGTTATCAGATGCTGTAAACCGGGGTCGAATGGTTGTTGCGAGTGCGACGGAGCCTCCTGAGCTTCCGGGCTTGAAACGTCGGGCTCTCGACTCTGTACAATAACGTCTACCCAGCTCCTATGCAGCATTTCATGAAAATACTCTTGGCCTGTTTCGTCTGATCAACTTTTGACAACCGAGCGTGATAACTGTGAATGCCTACTGGATGGCCGGTATCCTCTACAAATTTGTGGTGAGGGTCGGGTGTAGCTATCGTCAATATGTGGGGATATCGTCCATCTTGCCCTGCCACTCTGAAAGGCAGTAATTGAGAATGAATCATGGGGCGGAATGTCATCCTATAGTCAGTCTTGTCAAAGCAACCGGGTTGCGAGGTTGATGCGGTGCGGGGCTTATGAGAACAAGAAGCATAGGGTTCTGTCTCAGTGCTCAGCTTAAAAGATGGGGGGGGGGGGGGGGGGGGGGGGGGGGGGGGGGGGGGGGGGGGGGGGGGGGGGGGGGGGGGGGGGGGGGGGGGGGGGGGGGGGGGGGGGGGGGGGGGGG
>QJOA01000954.1:0-18859 GCA_004155915.1 Monosporascus sp. CRB-9-2
TTTTAAATTATTTTATTAATTTTTAGTTATTTCAATAATTTTAAATAATTTGCTAATAGGTAATTATGGGTACCCGTAGGTCCTTGGCAAGACCTACGGGTACCTAATAGGTCCTTGGCAAAATCTGTCAGATATAGGGGACATCAGTTGTCTGTTGTATTGCTTGACTAGTTGCAGGTGCTCTAGAGCGCACACCGCACTTTAATGTAGTCTAGTTACGTAATGTACATGGTCCGTTCAGGGGAAGCCTTTCCGTATATAGGGTGCTAACGTACCCCCTGCTAGCTGACACACCCCCTTAACGCCTTAACGCAGTCACGGCGTTAACTTTCACACTTCATCACTTCCTAAAGCCGCAGTTATCCATTTTATCTCTCCTCCGGCAATTAAGTCCTTCTAATCAGCTAATTCCTCCTTTAAAATTATTTTCAAGTTGCTCCTCCGTTAATTAAAGGCTTCCGTAATATCCATTAACCTTAACTGCTTTCTAAAACGCCTGAAAGGTTCGCGTAACAGGGCCTTTATTAATTTATTAGCTAGCATATTATCCGTAAGCGTATAATCCACCTTAATTATATCCTTTTATACGGCTTTTCGAAATTAATAGTTATATATATCTACGTACCGTAATTTTATTTATAAAAAAGCAACGTCGGCGTTAACAAACCGTATTATTTATTAATTATCGCATTACATATTTAAAGGTTTTATATTCAAACCGATTTCCAGTTTTTTAATTAATTAAAAGTTAAATAAAACTTTTTTTATAACTTACGCAAAAAATAATAACTCCGTTTCGGTTATAAAAATAATTACTATATTTTACTTATTTACCCGCCATCTTATTATTTCTTTAAATAATTTCATAACGTAAATTTAAAAACTTTTTCGATCGATCGTATTATCCGCAAAAAAAGCGTTACTTTAAATATTTAATAAATTTTTACTCCCGAATTATAACGTTAACGTTTTAATACCGATTAAATACAAAATAATTTAATTAACAGCTTTATAATACGCGTTATTAAGGTTTAAATTAAATCGGATAAATCGGAATACCGTAAAAATTATATTAAGTCGCGTATTAATTATTACGTATAAAATAAAACCGATTTTTTTTTGGTATTTATTAACAAAGCCTAAATAAGCCAGATTAAAATTCGGCAATAATTCGACGCCCGTTATTAATATATTTAAAAAATTATTTAAACTTTTTTTAGGAACTAAATTAACTAACTTATTTATAAAATCGGATTAAAATAACCAGATTTTTTTCTTAACTTTATTTTTAATTATTTCGATACCAAAAAACCATTATAAATCCTTACCCCCTATAAAAATATATTATTTCCGTATTTATTAAATTAATTAATTAATAAAGCCTTAATTTTCTTTTCGGTAAACCGTAACGATATTATCCATAAAAAAAAAAAAAGTACTTTTTAACGAATAAAACAATAAGGTTTGTAAAAAACGGGATTAAGTTCTAATTTTTTAAATATTTTAGTAAAATCCTTTTGCCATAACAAAAATAACTTCCTTAATCCATATAATACCTTCCTAATTAAAAAAATCTTGTTACGTTATACGTATCCTAAAGGCATTTTTATAAACATTTAATAAAATAAATTCGCGTTAACGAAAACGTTTATAACGTTATATTACTTAAACTTTAGGTCGAACTTAGCCGTAATAACGATTAAAATTCGAAATAACTTTTTAGCTAAAATAAATACGTATATATTGCCATAAACGTTTTTAAATTATTAATTACCCCGTACAACGAAACGTACCTTACATTTTTGCAACCAGCCATACTTATCAAACTTATAAACATATATTTATATATACCTTAAAACCTATTTCCCTTTAGCAAAAAATTAATTAACCGCTTCCCAAAACTGCATTTTTTTATAACTCTATAAATAAACCTTTTCGGCTTTACGAAATAACTCCCTTAACGGGTATATACTCAACTTTTTATAGCTTCGCGGCAATAACGGCAGGTTACGCCTATATACCCGGCCTTACGACCTAGGGATTATACTATATTTTTTCGTATCGAAACCTTTCCGATCAAAATAACGCATATTTCGAATAATTACTTTCCTTAAACTTTCGCAGCTTATCGGCCGATTATCAAATAAACTTACAAAATAAGCTAATCGTCCAACGTTAAACGCGGTTTCCCAAATTCTATAATCGTTTTTAATAACACTTTTATAACACGGAACATACGGAAAATTTACGTCTTCGACCCGTAAGATACCTTCGTCTTCTACCGTTACTCTAAATTAAATAATATAACAAAAGCTTAAAACTACCTTTCCAACTTCCGCCGGCGCAATAATCGTAATAATTATCAATACAAACGCTAATAAAAATAACGGTCCAAAAAACGGAAATAATTCAAATATAACGATCGTATAAAAGTAATTAATCCCATACGAACAAACTTATTTTTCACCAACCCGTACATCTTTTTAAACGCCTATGCCACTCTAAAACCATCCTTCCTATTTAACCGGAAACTAAATTATTCCGCTTAGGTCTTTATCTTCCTTTTAAACATATATATCTGGATAACCATAAACCTAATCAAATAATTCTACCCGTCGAAATAACGTACGTAACTTATCTTCCGTAACGTAAAAAAAGTTATCCTTTAAATCTTTAATATCACCTAAAAAGGTAACCTTTTTATTAAACTATACGTTTCGAATAACAATAACTTTATTAATTAACGGGTTCCAAATTTCGTAAATATTCGTAAATCGGTAACCAACGAAAAAACCAATCCACGTTTTAAAATTTAGCTTTTATAATCTCTATTCTTTCTTCATGGCGGCAATTATTATCGCGTAAGCCATATAACCGTATACTTGCAAATAAGCTTATTAAAGCTTCCAATCAAACACTACAACGCCGTCTCTATACGCCAGGTAAATATAATAAACCTCGTATAAATTTTGCCAAAAAAAAACGTATTTAGGGGTACGGTTATACAGGTACATTACTACTTTAAAAATATATACGATTAAAAACGAAGGTAACTTAACGCCATTTCGCATTATAATCGCTTTCTTTTTAATCATACCCCTTAAACGCTTTACATCCCCGTTCTGGGCCTAGGTATATAATGCTAAAGGCTTAAATCTAATACTAAAAAAAAGCGATTAAAACATATCTCGAAATTAATAATTTTTTAAGATTTCGTTATCGCATTTAAATACTTATAAAAAAACCTTATCCTGGTTCTTTAAAACCCCTAAAAGGTATCGGAATATTATAATTAATATATCTTACTCTTAATTCTTAAGGTAAATATCCTAAATAAAGCTTAAATACCTATCGGTCGCAAACATAACGTATCTATATCCTTCAAAATTTTTTTCGAAATTTATAAAATCGATGGCAATTCGTTATCCTAATCGGGACGCTCCTTCCCGTAACTCGCAACGTATTTATCTTTTGGCTTTCGCTTTATTATATACTTAACATTCGACCGTTATAAAACCTTTTAAACGGATTCCCCTTATATAAAACTATAATTAAGTAATTATTTCGGGCCCTAAATATTTTAATCTTAAATGCCATATTATACCGTTACCGGTTCGTAGTAATTTTGCTATATAAAAGTTAACGTTTCGTCTATAAGTAACCAAGGCTGCATAAAATATTATTACGCTAATATCCTCGATAACAAACTAATTAAACTTATCTATTAATATAACAACTACCTAATTAAACTTATCTCGAATAAAATTATTATTTCTTCGGTTATCTTACCAATACCCCTTTTTCCGGAGTTACCGAAAAGATACCAAATTATATACGAAATCCTCGCAATAGGCCACGTCGTACAAACGTAACGCTTTCGGGCCCGTAAGGTTCTAAAGCAATATATTCACTTTTCTGTATCCTTTAATCGGGATAAAACTTTTCCTTACGTATATTCCGTTACCTTAAATCGTTATCCTATAATTCAAAAACCTGCTAATTAAATTAAAGATATATATTATAAACCTTAAATCTAAAATAATCGAATTCCTTAAAAAATAAAACGCGACGTTTATCACATTACGTTAATCAAAAATAAAAAAATACGCTAAAACTTATCTTACTTCCTTTAAAAATTAATTTATTTCTTAAATAATTAATTTATCCATAATTTTTAATAAACGGTCGATTTTTTCCTTTAAGGATTAATCGACAACGATACGCTTTTGGACCAATATTACTATCGCTTAATTAAAACGGAAATTTTTTAAAGCTTTCTTAAAAAATATATAAAAGCATTAAAATAATCTATAATAAATACTTAAGCAAACCTTATAACGTATACCCTATACATCCAACTTTTAACGTTTTCGCTTACTACTTTTTTAATTCGTTCGGAAACCTTTACGATTACCTCGTTTCGACCCTTTCTTAAAAGGCTTATTACGTAATTAATTATTAATATCCTTATTAATATCCTTAATTTTTTCCTAATCAAAATCATCCTAATTCGGAAGGTTTATAAAAGCCCCCTAAAAGATTAGGAACGTTACCTTAATATTTTTCGCTAACTGTTATAGGTTCATTATGTTCTAATAATTTAAAAAATTAACCCTAATCTCCAAATAATTAATCGTTCCGTTTTTTATTTCGTTTTTTTTTAGGAATATATATAAATTCGATTAATTAAGTAAGATCGGCGTTACTGTTATACATAACTGATTTATCCAGATAATTAACATAATCGTTTCGGGGATACCGTAATACTGGTTTTAAGCCATAATTTCCTGCCATTTTATTATCCATTTATTAAGCTTTTTCGCGGCTTTCGGGGCCTACTTTAATCGTTTTTCGTATTCGCGTTTAATATTTATAAATAATCGATTATCGTAAACCTTTCCGGCTTATTATAATTTGGCGTACTACTTCTTAAAATCGTTATTTAATTTCAGGCAAATTTGTTTAATCGATAAGGAAACGTTATCCAAGATCTATATCGTAAACTCGTTATAATTTTTTCGGAAAATTTTGTATTTTTGGTTATGGTAAAAAAAGGTCGTAAAATCCTGGTTATAAGCTTATTTACCTTCGGTTATTATTTCGAAAATACTTATCGAATAACCCGTTCGATTAACTTTTTCGACTTAAATAATTCCTTCGGAAAATAAATTAACTACCCGCGTCGACTGGCGAACTCGTTTTTTTAAATAAGAAGATATATCGGGCGGCGTAAGTTTAACAGGTTATGGAAAGTTTTAATTAAGGTTAATATAATCCCATAAATTATATCCCTTAACTTGAGCCTTAAATTCGTTCTTAAATTTATCCCAATCCTAAGGACCATTATAAATAATTACGGACGTTATTAATACGGTCGGCATTATGGCTATTAAAGTATATAAACAATTGCTATTAATATACAGCCTATATCGTCTCAGCAATAACTAATTAATAAATAATAATACGAATTAAGCGAATAAGACTTTTAATTGTCAGATATAAGGGACATTAGTTATCTGTTGTATTGCTTAACTAGTTGCAGGTGCTCTAAAGCGCACACCGCACTTTAATGTAATCTAGTCACGTGATGTACATGGTCCGTTCAGGGGGAGCCTTTCCGTATATGGGGTGCTAGCGCACCCCCTGCTAGCTGACAAAATCTGATAGGTACCCGCGGGTACCCACCAATTTGGATGGGTAGTAGATGGGTACCCATTCCCTCACCCTAGGTATATCTGGACCGCGGACGTCGTTAGCGATTTTTCTTTTTTGATGAAAATAAATAAAATATTGATGGTTTTAAAGGTGGGATCCGAAGAGGGACGCCGAACAATCACGTCGGAATAGTTGGAAAAGGTAGGATTCAATTGCACGAGTGGGCCAGGACAAAGAGGGAGGGCGCGTTCACATCAGCCCTGCCTGATACGCGAGGTTTGCATATACGGCTACACATAAAGACTACACAATCTTGATGCCCGGGACATGTTCACCCACTTCCCTGCCGCCATCCGACTTGGTAAAATTTCTAGTTTAATCCGTCTCTGCAGGATTCAGACTGCGTTACGGTTAAGCTGACCGGGAAGAAAAGATTGCATTTAGGAGCTGAAAGGTGATAATTGTCTGATTACGTTCAGGCTCCCCTGAGTGGCCCCAAGCGCTACATATATAAGACGAGTCCCTGAACAAATTTGTTACGCTCCATCCCTAAGCCCTTAGCCAAGCACCACATTATGACACCTATATGCCCATACAGACTGCTACAGCTCGCGCCGAGAGACGGGCACCAGAGTTTGGACGATGATAACTTGTACGGGCAACACTGTATGGCCGACTTCCAGAAAATTTGTGTTTGTCTCGGTTAGACATTAAATCTTGGAATCCTGACGCAAGCTCGCGGAAGTGCTTGCTCTGGGGACTATGGCTCCCAGGTTGCATTGGCCAACGGGAGTGCGTCTAGACATGTATTTAGCTACGCACGCAAGTTATTTGGGTTCGTCCGAGGATTGATATTTTGCCTAAAGTGTATCAGGCAATCGAGACTCAGTCCATCCTAAGAATGTCGGTAACAATCCGACACGTCTTGCACCTGGCGAGCTGGTGACGAACTGCTGGGCTCTTATCTGGCAGTGCCTGGGCGCCCCTAGTCACGTCTATACGCGTTTCCAGCCTAAGCTATCCCCATGTACCCGGGAGGGAAGGTACCTTAGGTGCTCAAGTAGGTATGTACGGGCACTGGTAGTCAATAAATTTATTCCACAACAGAGCCAACGTCTCCACCTTCATCCTTTCTCCTCCGTAACTCCTTGCGCTGCCGAGTAAACGATCATCCAATATTCCCTAACTACGATCGTCCGTTTCTGGTTTTTTTTTTCTTCCCCTCGCATTCTGTGTATTTTACGGTCCTCTTAAAAAAAATGCCCCCTCGAGCTAACCGAGGCCAAGACGGCGATTCTGATGAAGATCAGCCGTCTCTGCCTCGCGATTTTCAGAGAGTGCTGGATTCGCAGAAGGGGTACCCGGCGCTGCTGGCAGACGCCAAGAAATGGATGACGCAGCACAAGCCGAGCCTGAAAAAGCAGGAGCTCGACGCCTTACTGCCCAGGTCTGTGTACGAGGCCGCGTGGACCGCGCTGGATGATCTGCACGTCCGGCAGGCCTGGCAGAGCGACCCCATGAGACCGTTCATGCTGGAACGCCGTTCCAATACGCTGATGCCTCCGCTGTGGAGGTACGTCCCGCGTTTCTACGGCAGGTTTGTGGAGGAGATCATCGGCCCCGAGTTCGATCTCGCCGTGGATGACAGTGGTAATACCGTCATCGTGGTCGCTGGCCAGGAGCGTCGCCACCCGTACTGGTCGGATGAGTTCTGCAGGAAGATGATGCAACTTCTGACCCACCAGATGTGGTTGGAGCAGCCGGGTGCGCTGGCCGTCTGCCTCCAGTACGTCGTGAGATGTCGTACTAACGACCAGCGCCGGATGGTCTGGCCTCGTCAGAACTACACCGCCGATAAGTTCTTCGACGTCTACCAGCGCGTCATGCGCACGTCGCAGGACGGGACACTGACGGTGGTACAGGTCCACAACGAGGTCGCGCGACAGATGGGCGTGCCTTCGCCGTATTCGCGTCTGTTCAGGACTGTCGAGAAGTCGTCCTTTCGCGACTCGGTCACGTCTTTGCAGGGGCAGCTTGCCGCGCCGAGCGTCGGTACCTATACCATCGCGACCAGCGATCTAACTACTCTGGTTAAGGCCTTGGACTCTCAGGTAGATCAACACGGTAAGCATGACCCCTCCGGCCCCTCGCAGCGGGCTCCAAGGATCTCGGCGCGCTGACCATCTTTCTCTTACTGTTAGGGCTCCCGCTATACCGACCCGCCCAGCTCACCGCCGCCGCCGTCAAGGCCGCCAAGGCCGCCAAGGCCAGCTACGATCTTCCCCGAGACGTCGATCTAGAGGATTACAGGGACCGTGTGCTCCTGGAACTTCGGCGAAAGGTCGCTAAGGATGCTAAGCTGGCCTCGTTACGGCCAGCCCAAGTCGGAACGACCGCCGACGTGGGAGTCTAGACAGAAGGCGGCTATCTAGAGCCCAGTGATCTGGGGATAGACGATGGCGACGAGGCTGGCCTCTTTGGCGCCGACTTTAGCCCTCTGGGGGATGATCCGGAATTTTCTATGCCGGTACCAGTTTCACCTCTAGGTCTCGAGAGTTATTCAAATGCCACCTCAGGCAGCAGCCTACAGCAAGCGCGGAGCAGTCCACCCTCCCTTCGACAGGGTATGCTCCCGCCGCTGCAGCGAGTGCCCGATTGGCTCTCCTTAACCTCCCATGCAGACCAGGCCGGGCAGCTTGGGAGGAAGCGTCTTCTTCCTTCGCGAGACGTCGATGGCGACGGGAGGGAAGAGGACATTTCTAGATTGGGATCCGCTCCAGCGGTTCCGACGTCGACCGCACACGAACCGAGGTGGTCGCTGCCCCTGCTTGACAACGGCCTCTCGCCGGAGCCAGAGACTCCCGGTATTGGCCTGGGAACCGCGCCGTTGTTGATAAATGCGGGGCCCGTCTCGGTCCCGAAATGGAGAGCGGAGCTGCGCGAGATCCCGCCGCCAGACGTGGACGACTCTGGCACGTTGCTACCGTCGAAAACCGCGCTGGAATACAGGCAGCTGTACGAGGACTAGCTACAGGCTACTCTGCGTAGATACCGGGCTCCTGACCCATAGGCGAACTTTATTCAATAGAGTACTGACAACCCCCCTCCCCCCAACTATGTCTGTGTGATGGCTTCTTCGTAGTTCGTTAAGGTACGACGCCACTTGGGTTATTTCGGATCTGTGAACATACCGAGGACACGGGTACACCCCCTACTGCCCACCCTCCTTACTGCCCATCCATCTTACTGCCCATCCACTTACTGCCAATTCACTTACTGCTCATCCCCTTACTGCCCCTCACGCTCCCTATCCGTTACCGACGGGCATGCATGTAATGAATGATATGGTATGTAGTTAAGGCGACAAGGACGCGGCCGCGGACATCCACTAAGGGGACGCAACGACGGTAAGGAATTCGATTAGGAATGCACTTGAGTTGGCAGTTAATATGCCAGGGAACCGCCTATAACCATAGATAGCACGTAGCGTCTGAACGATAAACATCTATTGGCATGGCAGAGACTGGTGTAAAGTTAGTAACGCTGACAATAGGGAAGCTCAGGGCTTAAAGTAAGGCGCTAGGCAGGGGATGACGAAGATAACCTCGCTGACGAGGAGGAAAGAAAATCGAGGCCCAGAAACCTACGCGCCCTATCCGCAAAGGGTGATGTCGTTATTACAGCTCGCCTTGGCCTAAAAGGTAATGGCCCTCAACCTAAAGCTTGAGGAACACTGGCACGAACATTATGCCTTGCTTGACTCTCTAAAAAGGCGATGCCATGCATTCCGAACCAGGACCACGGCAATAAAGGCCAACAACTGCCGACAAAGGAGAAAGAACGCACGGGGATTGTACTTCGAAGCACGCGACCGGTTCTCAGGCTCGCTATTATGGCTCGTTAGGCACCAGGTCATGCGGCCCGGGTTGCTGGAAGACCACATAGAGTGAGAATCGGATTTGCCTTCTTGGGCTGACTGAGAACGGCAATGATTACAGTATGTACCAAAAACAGGTGCTCCTAGGTCATTATATCCAACATCTTGCTTACGTTGAACAACTGGGCTAAGGTCTGTCCTCACGACCGACCAGCAGCAGACCTAGGAGTCTCTCAGCTGGATGCTGTCAACACCTTGCCGTCTCCGACTTAGACGAAGTAGTCCAGGTGAAAGACAACTATGAGGATGTCAAGGGCCATGAAAGAGCCCGCAGAGGATCGAGGAGATCACGGTTGCCTCAAAACGAGGTTGACTTCCCGGCTGGTCTGCTGCAGACTCGCACATAGGTTATGTGGCGGGCTTTAAAGACCGTCAGCAGTACAGTGACGGTTCCACCATTGGCAAAAGGCAGATACAGGCTCCGGATGTCCTCTCTCGTCCCTCATTTCTCAGTGATTGACGCCTGTATCACGGTGGGCTGCTCTGCGTTCGACTACGAAAGGCACAACAGTTACTATGACGACTTGCTAGTGGTTTCCTTGATTGGCAACCGTGGGCTAAATCTCGGGAGGCGAAAACATCCCACCGTATCCGACATTCCACGGCGCATTAGCTCGCCATCTTCAAGGTCAAGTGACGTGGCCGTCTTCCTAATGCACAGTAAGCTGTAGATCTCGTGAACCACAGGCGCCCCTCCGAGATTTGTGGCTGTGCCCGTGACCAATCCAATTATGACAGATACGGAAGACCGCGAGAACCACGGTCTAATTCCCTAGTATATTCGCGAATAACCGCTATTCCCACTATGGCCCCTCAAGCCAACCGTGCAGTTGTCCTCACCCAGGGCAAGGTTTCTCGTCATACAAATCACAGCTAGCTAATGCCAGCAGAACTATAACCGAAACCAGAATTCCTCGAACATGGCGAATTGTTGGGTATTAGATAAGACGGAGTTGCTTACAACTACTGGTCTTCTTCTACGGCCGGGTTGCTGAACAGAAATGTCGATGAAAGGCGACGGCATAACCGCCTAGCTTAATGATTCGTACGAGGAGAGTTTATAGGTACGTGATTTTCATGCATGCGCGCCGTAGCCGTTGGTTTAGGTTAAGTTAAAGCAATGCTTTACGTCCGCGACGCCATCCGCATCCACGTTATTCCCCCGGCGGACTTTCGCGTGCTCCCGTCTAATCGACGTCCCAGGCTCTCTTTAAACCAGTCGAGCTACCGGCATCTCCGAAAGCCCTGTCCCTTCTAGTTGCCCATCTGGTTTGTACGTGCACTGGCCTGGTGATAGCAGTTATACGGGTCATGTCATACAGGTCATGTCATACAGGTCGAGATTTTACCAGGCTAGCTATTGAAGTACCTAAGTACACTAACCGTGCAACCCTGCTGATATTTATATCTACATACAGGGATCCGCTAAACAGGTCACTACAGCGGTCTCCAATAGCTACATACAGTACACAGTAAATTCGTACGTGGTGTGGGGCTTGCCAAGATGACCGGCCTCTTGCCCGACAGGACCAAAGTTACAGTAAGACCCTGGAGCCAAGCAATGCACGCTTGCGGATCATTTTGAGCCGCACCTTAATTCGACCCCCTGATCTCACGTAGCCGCACGCAGCCCCACCATCATGGAATTGTTCTTCGAAATATGGGGAATCTGATCGCGCAAACAGCGTAGCCGTACACCGCCACGCCAAGATAGTTGTATTTCTCTGGTGTTTTTACAGTTATGTTCGTGTGTAATGCTTAGTGGCATAGAATGATCTAGTCTAACTTACATACATGAAAGGCTGTTTTCACCTGGCCCCCGTTGCCTTAGGTACCTCTGACACGCCCTTTTTAAACGATCGTCCTCAGTCACCAAGCATCCTGCGATGCGGACATGCTCCATAATAACGTAGAACGATACGATAAGCTGCATAGAATCTGTAAACCAGGACGAGGCTCTCACAGCTACAACGGGTCGTGAGGAATAGGATGGGTTTTTGCTAAGAGCCTACTTACTGGTTAACGAATACGTCAGTGTCTGGGCACACGGCTCATTCGATGGAGAGCGCTCGAAGCGAGAAGCCTGCTCGGTCGGGCGCGTCTTAGCCATTACTTAGCGAATAAATGCTGTTTCTACTTGACGTTCTCGTATGCGATATCAGCGTTTGGCACGGGTGTACTTGTGATTCAATCTGAGGCAGTGGGCTTTAAGACCTTCCTCTAGATTCTAGCGCCGCCCTCTATCCGAACCCCCAAGAAGACCTTTTCCATGATTTCCCCGCAGCTTCCATCACCTTGACTACTGCAGCATCCGTCCTCTACTGATTAGTTTTTGTTCTGCTCGTGTAATACTCCGTCATCGCACCGAAATTCGACCCGACCTATTCCCACCATTTAAAGTACAGATAAATCGTCTCCGCGCCGCCCGCATCGCGTACGATGTCCAACTATCCGAGCGAGATCCTTCCGAGGCTCAAAGCTTTCGCCTGCGACCCGGCAAGAAAAGGCTTGCGTGTGGCGTTAGTCGAGGCGCCGCCCGTAGGAAAGACCCGGCAACTAGTCCCTGATCTATGGCGCCACGTCAAATCCCAACAGCCTCAGAGACGAGGTATCTACGTCGTCAAGCTCACGATCGAGGCGGCAATGCTCGCCGGTACATATCCCAATGAAAAGAAGATAGAGGAGGTCCGCATGGTGGACAAGACTTGGTCCGTTGGTGCGCCGTCGGCCCTCGGCCTGGTCTCGTACCCAGGGCTGTTAAGTCTACTGGACCCGGAAGAAGAATCCCCCCCGGTGCTCGGCCCCGGCGCGATGTTGTTCTTAGACCTGGAGGACCAGCCGTCCTTCGAGGGGGAGAGGATGCTCGCGCTAGTCTTCAGCTGGACCGACCGGCTCAAGGATAGCCACGATGTGACCATGGTCCTTCTGGGCTCCCACGTTAGGGATGCCGTACGGCGGGTGGTGCAGGACCTCCTACGCGCCGAGGTCCTAATGCTGCGGTGGACAGATGAGAGCTGGTCGGAGCCGTCGTTTCGGCATGTCGAGTCGCCCTCGGAGGCGCAAAAGCTTGTCAGGGACGCCCTGCTAAAGGACCGACCCGACTCGGTGCCGGAAGACGGCGAGATCGTCGAGCCGGGCAGACCGCCGGGCCCGTGCGTCCTGTTATTTATGAGCTTGTACGAGGCGAAGACGTACATCATCGAACCGATGATGGACGAGCTTAAAGGCGACCAGCAAATACACCTTTTATCGCGCGCATCGACGATAAAAGGCGCGAAGGACGCCTGGACAAATCCCAGGGCCAGATTCATATGCGTCGACAGGTCTTTCTCCTGCTCTTTCGCGCTACCTGACATGCGACTTGCCATCTGCATCGGAGAAAGCAACATGCGCTCGTTCCAAAAGGACAGCAGCCAGTTCCCCGTCGCGCCGGTCCCGCTGACGCGGTGCGAACGCGACAGGCATTGGGCGTGGGTTCAGAAATCCGCGGAGGGGGCCACGTCTAGACAGGTGCTGCACACGTTCTGGCCTCCCGAGAACTACCATGCTAGTCCGACGACGAGTCTCGCCGCCGTGGAGGGCGAACTCATGCGGCTATGCCTGTGGGCGCGCTTTATGTACAGGAGCATCAGCCCGTTGCGGGTGCCGATTCCGAGCCTCGGAGAGATCGACCCGCTCATGCTGAAGGAGTCCACGCGCCGCCTGGAGGTTATGCGGTGCGTAAAGAGCACGGACGGGGCCGCCGGGTCCAGATGGTTGGTGACGGCCTTAGGAGAGGCCACGCTCTTCTACACGGAGGGCAGTTCGCACCAACATGCGAAGGACATCCATCTCGGCAACCTCACCGCCCAGATATCCGAGGGCCAAACTTTAACGAGAAAGGCCAAAGGGGTTCTCTGCCGGCTCGCAGCGATTATACGCTCGGGCGGGATCTTAGGCTTCTCAGAACAGGGCGAGAGGCTGCTCGTCGAGGAGGACGATGGCTTCCTCGAGGCGCTCAAGGCCGAATGCGTCGGTTTAGGCCAAGAGCAGGCGGCCAACGGGTCTCTCTGGCTGGCGCTGGGCGTCTTGTCCAAGCTGCGCGACGAAGGCGTGTTACATGCGAAGAACACCCAGGAGAAGGCCTTCAGGGTCGGCAGGAACCTGATAGTGGACATGCGCCAGTGCATCAGGACGTGGAAGTACGTCGAGGAATTGGAAGAGATGCTTGAGCTGACGCCGCTGGAAAGCGAGGATCGGGCCACGCAGCTGACCTACGACGAGCTCTGTCAGGTTAACGACGCCCTGATGTGGGCGTATCTTGATCAGATGGTCTTCGTTCCCTTTACGCCTCGCGGAGAGGGCCTCGTAGATCTCCTCTCATTGCGGCCCGTAGATATGTGCTGTATTCCAGTCAGGCTCGGGTGGCTGCTCAGGGAATTCGCGCACGACGAGCCGGGCGGCTTCCTTGGCGTATACCAAACGAGCGTACAGACCGCAGAGACGGGCCAGCGATTGCAGATTCGGGATTTTACCTTGATCCCGAACCACCGGCTTCAGCAGGTCGTCGACTACTTCGACGGAAGAGAGCTCTCGCTCATAACGAGCACGGTGTACCCAGTACCGACTGGCAAACGCCTAGAGCAAGTAGGAGAGTGACGATACGGCACGCATCCGTAGCCTGCGCAGAATAAAGCTATTCCTGCTTCCACAACTAGCCCGCGTATTCTTTGTAACGTGACCGTGACTGTGATCCCGTGACGGCAAGATTAGGTAGATGCTTTGCGCCTTTAACCAAAGCGCATAGAACCGCGGTTTACTACACACCAACTCTATAGAGAGGCCCCGGGTAGTCGCCACACAGAGTCCCCAGGTGTTATCATAACAGCACAAGTAGTCGGGATCTGTCGTTAATCCGGAGCGACGGGGTTGCAGCTTTATTTAATGCGTTACACCCGACACAGAAGACGGTACACAAATACCACGCTGCAGGGCCGGGACGGCCTAGACTCGAAAATGATGGGCCGGTCAGACCGTGAACGACCGCGTAGGACGATAGGAGGCAACGCGATTTATCGGAATTATGTCGAACAGGAGAAGGTGTTTAGCTGAACAGAGTCCTAGGGCATTTAGACTGAATGGAGCCCAACCGAGGGCATTGAACACTCGTGCCAACCTGTCAGACCTAGCTACCTGCTAGGTCCGGTAGCTGAGCCATGGCTTAGTTAGGTCAGCTACTAGTGGATATTCATTGCCTTCCCTTTCTATCTAGGATCTCTTAGAGTCAACCTGATAATATCCTTTTCTTCAGCCGTATATGCTTCAGTGTGTGATGTCAGGGTCTCATACAACCACTCGTCGTCCTACCCCCTGCTCTTAATCCCATGCCACAAGGTTCGGGGGCTTTAAAGACGCCAAGACCTGAGAGAATCGCTTCTGGTCACGGGAAGGGCTTCACGTACGTGGCAGCGCCCACTGCGTATCCAATTTCGAGAGCATCTTATTACCCACGGGGAGTCCAGGGCCGCGAAGGTGGGACTCGCCTGCCTACCCTAGTAGGGGATAAAGATGGCCAGTCGAGAGCCTAGCGCTACCGGATGGCGAGAGAAGGGCGGCTAGATAGAGAGAAGAGACCTGCTCTGGCGGTTGGTGGGTGTGACTGCTAACCACAACTAGAAAGATCCGTTACTTAATGACTATGATACTACTCGGCTCTCTAGGCCTCCTTTCCGGTTGGACTTATAGCGCCGCTTTACCTTTTGATGTGGTCGACGGACTAGGAGGACTGCTCCGTTTAATCGGACAGGTGAACCATTAGCTGTGATTTACTGCTAAGCGCAACGCAGGGGGACACTAGCTTACGATCCCGTTACGTTCAACGGCTAGGTTCCCAGCGTAACAAGTGTCAGCACACGGTACCGCAAATGTCGGCAGGGGTCGAACGGGCAGAAGTAGCACATACCATTAGGTTTGCCCATTACCAAACTGTCGTCCATATTGAACGGCTTTGTTGCTTTGATACTGTCATGAAAGGGCCCCCCTTTAGAGCCCTTTAGAGTTTCAGGGATCATCCGGGATCACCAGGGATCATTCGGAACAACGTTGATCCTTTCCTGAGCCCTAGAGCACTATCTCGGTGGATCACCCACACCAAGCGGGATCATCGTTTTCTAGTTCCTATGCGTCACCATTAATATATCCTCAAGAGCTCTGCGGCTGCTTCCTAGTGGGCATGACAAATACCTACCTACTCGCCGCACGTAAGCGGGGCCTCGCTAATAGTAGTAAACGGGAAACCTCTGACAAGATTAAGTTACCGCCTCGGGGGTTACACACCTGTCACGTAAAATTCCAAATAAAGCCAGTTAAGCTACTTAGGCATACATATCAATAAACTTACGGCGGAGAATGCGAGGCTGTAAGATGGAGTTGCGCAGAATTGCTTAGCTTCTCTCCCGTGTTTATCCGCATCTTGCCGCATTATCACCCGCTGCGTCTTGTTTCTACCTTTCTGCCTAATTCTAGCCTCCGACCCCCCGTTCTTGCCGCATTTTACGTGCCGTCCCTAGTTTCTTAAGTACGGATGTAAAGACAATATAGCTAGTTAGCATGCACAGTTCGAGCACAGCTGTTTACCCGGATATAAGGACTCGAGATAATCCGGCCGCCGCGACATAGGCAGTCAGCCCAACCTTAGATGGAGGAAGTCGTCGATGAGACCCATGCTAACCTTGTAAACGGGGACTGTTCTTAGTAGACCATGCTGTGAGTGGGCTGCAGTTAGCAAACAAGATAACGTAGCGTTTCGCTTCAACTTGGAGACCTGGGAGTACATCGACTGTTACCACTATCGCAGCGCGTTCTCTCCGGATGCTAGCTCATATCTATACAAAGTCTCTCGGAGAGCTGGGGTCCGTCCGAGCCAATTAAAAGACCATTCAGTCGTACCTCCACCCACGGGTGCAGTGCGCGCCAGCAGATACAGTGAGCGTCAGCGAATACAATGCATATGTCTAAGTCTAGTGCGTACCAGCTAATGCAGTACTCGCTAGGGGTACACCTGGTGCTAATGGCTGAGACGAACTCGCGGGCGAGCCGACGCCCCTTTGACATAAGCCGCATCAACATATCTTCTACGTGCTATGACTTCAAGAAGACAGCCAAGAAAAAGAGGAAAGCGGAGACGAAGGTGCGGTTACTTATTGCACCAGCTGGCTTTAAGGACCACGGTTGCGGCCGGTTTTCCCGCGGGCACGGTGTTCCGGGCTATAGCCCTCCCGTAACCCGGCGAGTCCGGTCGTCAAAAAGGGTTCAAGAGGTCATCTCTAAAGAGACCAGGATAGGGCTGAGGAAGGGAACAACGAGAACCCCGACGAAGACTCTTTCGACCGCACTGCGCTTAATTTTGGGAGGTCGCTCTTGTAGGGCTCCTACCACAACCATTGTACGACCTCCGCAGGGTTACCGACCATATCTTGGATTGATTCTCCGAGATAACTTTAAATCAGACCGCCCACGCCCATCTTCATGGCTTATTACGGGAGCGCCAGAATAGCGGTCGCTCGGCTGACATGTCCTTAATAAAGATGAAGCGTCCGGAACCGGAATCAACCTAGGTATTGCGCACTCATGGCGACTTCAAGGAGCACGGCCTGGAAACGCTGCCTCAGACTATCGGACCTCTTCCGGTGCGCCTTCTGGGTCTCTTTTTGGACCTTAGCGTTCGTTAAGCAGCTCGACCTCGTGCTCCTAGCTGATCTGCCGCAGGTTCTCAAGATTACCGGAGACGCTCCTAAAGATCCTGCTATGGCGCTATGGATGCCCTGTCTGCTCAGGCGGTGGCTGTATTGTTCTGCGGCGGCTTATTTTTCTTCGAGAGGTCTAGCAACGATGCGTGCATTATCTCGTGCATTACGAACATGGGACCTGTTAAAGTACGCGAAAGCGGTTATCTGGATAAGTACCCAGAGATTAAAATGCGCCCATTAAACTGGGCCTAGAAAAGTCCCGGGTAGAAATTGTATGGGCAGGCCCGGTTCTCTGGGGGCCGCTAAAGTACGCGAAAGCGGTTATTGAAATAGGTAATCAGAAACCAGAATGCGCCCGCTAAACGAGGCCCAGAAAAGTCCTGGGTATAGTTTGTATTGGTGGACCCGGCTCCCTGGCACCACCCTCGGGAATGCAACTTTGTCGTATTATTTAACCCCGCATAATTCCTGGGTGCAGATTCGGTAGGCGGACCCGATTATCTGGGCACACCCCTGTATAATCAATTGCACCCACCTTATCCGCACCTACTTTAACCGATTAACGACCTACTAAACCGGGATTTTCTATGGGCACTGAATTGGGCTTTGTGTTAGTGCAGCTACTGAGTACAGCCGTTGGGCACCAGTTGGGCTACATCAAGTGGGTTGGCGATGGTCTCCAAAACTCTGACCTGATACTGTAACTTTTGTATGTAGTTTTCCATAGCAACAAGGTACGCCCGGCATTCTTCTTCCCAAGCCCTGATCCAGATGTTCTGCATGCAATAACTCCGACGGGCCCTGTCCAATTAAGTACCCTGCAGCATTCCGGGCCAGGGCCCGGAAAACCAAGGTTTCTCGCCAAAATAAGGCCGAAGAAATTTGCGGGCTTTGGTTATGTAGGGTTTCCCGGTTTCTGTGGGGGGCACCGGGAAAGGCCGAAATACGGGGAAAACTAGGCCGAGAAACTTCCTGGGTGCCACTCTGTTGGGACATTCTAGATGTGTGGGGCCCCCCGCAGAAAATCCCTACTAGCGGGGAAATTGGCACCCAGAGATATCCTGGGCGCCGTTTCGCCTACGTCTCTTACGGAAATGCGGCGGTTTCCGGCTGCGTGACTCGAGAACTGGGTGTTGGCGAAAGAACGCATATCTCCTTACGACAGCGGCCCCCATAGTCGCACTATGCCCGGACTTGTATAACGGCATCGCTTATCTAAGAAGACCGTGGTATACGACTGCTAACACTGGGTATGCCACGGTAGCAGAAGCGTCCAAGGAGATGGCCTAGCTCGGGGAGTTCGTTGACACTATTCTCCTTTCGGTATACGCTCTTGGCCGATATGAAGCGGCCACGCCAGTACGGCGGGGAGGTTAATAATGATTCCGGGGTTTCTTGCTAACACCCAACGTTTCTAGGTCGAGCTACTAGGCAGCATCAGATCACACCGTTAGACCTGGCCCTAATCAATATCCTGATCCACCAATTCCGTTAGCAATTCGAGATGCCACCTGCCGGGGGGGGGGGGGGGGGGGGGGGC
>QJOA01000955.1:0-18840 GCA_004155915.1 Monosporascus sp. CRB-9-2
ACCCCCCCCCCCCCCCCCCCCCTTTCTCCCCCGCCTTGAGTTGAAACCATCCCTACTTTTGCAGAGGCTACATTGCCTCGTCACACATTACACAATCTAATCCTGAACTCATGACCCTAGCAGATAGACACGTACCTGGTACTCGCGAAGGTCAGTACTGGCCTCTTCATCCTCATCGGCCACTGTCCCATGGCTACAACATGCTCCGCAGAAATACGGTCCGGGTTGTCCTCTGGACTCGTGTATGAGTGATCTTAGTTCTCCAGCGGTACAACGCTCCTCTTGCTTTTCCCTCAACATCTTTTCGACCCAGTCCAAGGGAGCGTTTCCACACCTTGAGGAGTCTTGTCGGAGGAAACTGATTTCTCTCGAGATGCCGTCGAGGGACTGCCAGTATTTGTCTGTGCCCCCATGATTGATCAGTGATTCTTTCACGTGGCCACTTCTGTGCCCTTTCAGAACCGCCGTCATTTCCAGGAAAACACACCCAAGCGACCATATGTCTGACATGGTACCCCTCTTGTCGTTTCGACCAACTTCTGGGGCGCAGTACTGTAAGTTCAGTGTTAGTCATTGTTCTCCCAATGCGTTTGCATGCCGTGTTACAAGTCTTCGCTCCCTAGCTAACCGAAATACAACATGTTGGGAGAAGAAACTTGGAAGAACAACGCGGAGGAAGAAACATATTTTGGGTGCTCACCCTGGGACTCCGCAATGTCTCCTCTTGAGTTGTCGTGTATCCTCTGTCAGACCAGTCAAGCGCGATGCCGAAGTCCGCGAGGAGGACATTATCGCCCTTGACCAGGATGTTCTGCGGTTTGATATCCTTGTGGCGAATGCGATAGGTGTAGTGTAACTGCGCTAGTGCAGTAGTAAGGCAGCCAAAGAACCCGGCCAGAAGCCGCTCATAATTGCGTTCTTCGTATCTATCCGGGCGACTGAGGAATTCGTAAAGGTTACACTCGGCCAGTGGGTTCATGAGGATGCCGACGAAGCGTGGTGTCGTGTAACTGCCCACCATCTTGATGAAATGGCGGTGGCGGATCTTCTTCAAGGCGTCTAGTTCTCCCTGTATGTACTTCATCCGTTCCATCTCTCTGGCACGGGTGTTCTCGCGGTTGATACGTTTCAGTGCGTATGTTACGCCACTGCTATTCTTCGGCTTGACTTCGAAGACACTTGTATCGTGGCCACCATCGCCGATTTTCGCCACGAATTCCAGGCTTCTTGGTAGTCCCAACTCATTAACCGCCCTGGGCTCCAGATTGACATGCTCGCTAGGCCACTGATCTTCAGGGCTAACCGCGAATGTGTTTGCAAGTAGTTGCGGTTGTAGTCCGAGAAAGTCATGACACTCTTGAGGTCCAGTCATTTCTATGAAGATGGCTTGGCGCACTGGAATCCAGATATCTGTCACACCGGACTTCATAATATTGAGAATCTTCTGCGGTCTCAATTCGCTTCCCTGGAGCAAGCGGGCTATTTTTTGCGCATGTTTAGTCTCCACAGGTTCATTGCGGGCGCTGCCGTCCCATTCTCCACTCTGGAACGGCTGGGCGGCCATCCCGGGCTGTCGGATCCGGGTACTGCACTACGCGTATGATAGGCGCGCTAAGGTGCGGTGACAGGTGCTTATTAGACTCGCCGGTATGGTCAGTCGTAGCTTGGTCATACAGTTTCGCGGAGTCTTGCAGCATTCGTGGGTTTCCTCTCGGGTGTAAAAAGGTTATAATTCGAAAACAAATTAAGTAGCACACAAAGGTGGTGAGACACGCACTGCAGTAGCAGGCCGGCGTGTATGAGCTGTCTGAAAAGACGAAAGGCTCTGGGAATTGACACCCTCCAAGGCGCTTTTGAACCAAATCTACGGCCTACTCCTCCTAGAGCCTGATCTCCCAAAAGTGCAAATGGCGGCGCAAAATAGTGTACACTCAACCCCTTGTTTTATTATAGGAGGCTCTAATGTGGATTTTTGATACGGTTACGCCCTGTTGGGTGACCTTCGACTTAGCCACAAATGGGTCGCACCAAACTTATATGGGAATCTTTGGAAATAGGTTATAATTTAGTTTAATTATTCCAGATTAATTATATTATATTAATAATAAAATAATAAAACGCCCGAATAAAAGAAATAAGTTATATTTAATAACTTAATAAAATGTCAATGGTTTTAAATGATTAATTTTTTTTATAAATAATAAAATATTAATTTTACGAACTTTTTAAAGAATTTTAAAAATATAACTTTTTATGCTTTTTGTACCGCTATTTTTAATTCGTTATTAATAAAACATATTTTATAATTTTTTTAAGTTACCGTTTTATAAAAAATTATCCGAATTCTATAAAGTTAAAATTAAAGTTTTATAAGAGTTATTTTATAAAAGTAAGAGGTAAAAAATATGTTCTAATAAATTTTTAAATAAATTTCGTAATATAAATAAAAACGTTACCATAAATCATATATATATAAAATATCGGATCGAAAAGGTTAATTATATACAGCAAAATATATTCGATATAGAACTAAATAAAAATTTTACTTTAAAACTTATTTTATATAAACCTTAATTATTTAATTATATTTAAATTATAATTAAAACGATATTAATATTTATTAATTAAAGCGATAATAATACTAATAATAATATTTTTATTATATTTAACCGTTTACTTTTTATTATAATTTTACATAAAAAGTAAATTAAATTGTCGTTACAAACTGCAACGTAATTTTTATTAAAAAAGAAATTATTTAAAAAAATTTATATATTTGAATTTAAATTATTTATTATTTATTATTATGATAAATTAAGTTAAAAATAAATTCGAAACGTTGACGTTTATTTTGTTCGAAAAATAAATAATAATAATAATAAAACGTTTTAAAGGTTAAAAATTAAGACCTTTTATCACGATATAAATAATAATATTAAATTAAATATTAAAAAATTATAAAAGTAATAATAGTTATAACAAAAAACGGTAATTATTATTAATTTTAATGAAATATAAAATATATCTATAAGCAAGAGATTTTTTTCGCCATTCTAATTATATATCTTCAATTATTTATTTTTTGATACCAACAATATAAAACGCCTTGTAAAAAAACAAAAATAACCTTAATTATTTAAGTTAAAAAACAAAATTCGGAAGTTAATTATAAAAAGCTTAATTCTTTTTATAAAATTCCATATTTTACTTTAGCATACCGTTTTAATAATAAATACGACCGAGCTAATATTATCCTTTTTTTATAAAAATTAACGCCGACCGAAAAGAAATCGATAATTAACCAAATTTTTAACCTAAATATGTAAAGGTTTCTTATCCGGCTTTAATATATTAAAAATATAATTAATATATTACTAACTTAATGCCTTACGAAATGTATCGGAATTAATTAAACGTCGAATTTCATTTAACGGTAAAAAAAACTTTAAATACGTTTAAATCGAAATATTAATTTTAAACGAATTTTATCCAAAAATCCAAAAATATTTCGCAAATAATTTAAGCTTATTCGGATTATAATTACAAAGTATAATATCGTAAAAAAGAATATTTATAATTTTAATAAAATTAAATTTTTAATTAAGCTTTTTATAATTACGGATATAATAATTACCAATATTAAAAAAACTTGAAAACTTAAATAAACGTAATAAAAATCTGAAAAATAAATTATAATTATTTAAATTACTAATTTCTAAAATTAAGTTATACCATTATTTATTATTATAACGGGGAAAAATTATCTTGAATTTTATTACGGTAATAATTTGTTATTAATAACTAATTGAAAAGATTAGATTAAGTAATAATAATTATATAATAAATCAATTAAATTTCGAATAAATTTAATACTTTATCAAATATATTCGGACAGGTACAAAAAGTTCGAAACGCTTTTTTTATTTTCGACGGTTACGAAAGTTATTATTCGATAAAATTCGAAAAATATTGCGTTAATAATAATATTATTACGTTTTATATACCCGCTTATTTTTTATATTAGCTTTAAATTTTTAATCTATTTTAATTTTTTTTTTAAAACGCGTTTATTTACGGTATATCGAAAATTTAATATAACGTTAGTATACTTATATTACCAAAAACTCTTTTTTTTTTGCCGGCTTTTACGATGCATTTTAAGTTATTATAACGTCCGATAATATTAAATTTAAATCTGCAAAAGCCGGCCTTATTTTATTCGATTTTAATAACCTTTTTTTTGAATTAATTTCTTTTTTATTATATTTACGCCAACCGTTTTTTATTAACTTCCGCCGGCTTTATTTTACCCTTTATGAAATCTTTTAAAAGTATTCGTAAAATAATAAAATAAAAATAATATTTATAAAAGAAATCAAAAATTATTAAGGTGATTCGTTAATAATAATATTCGAATCGGTTAATTTTATAATAAAAGGTTATATATTATTATTATATAAAACGGCTTTTTTTCTTAGAAAAAAGTTTAATTATGCGAAATAAATTATATCTTAAATAAACGTCGTAAAATTAAGAATAAACGTTTTTAAAAAGGAAAAATATTTATTATAAAAGAGATAAACTTTTTTAACCCCCCTTAAAAAGGGATAATAAAAGAATGCAGTTAATGATAACTAGAAAAAATCGTCGTAAAAATTTTAAAACGAAAAACCGGAAATATAACGTCTACGGTAAACCCGAATATAATGCGCGTATTTATAAAGAAGTTATAAATATATTTAGCTAAAAAAATCTGATTAATTTATATTAAAACGATATATTATTATTAAGTTATTTGAATTTATTATTGCGAAATGTTAAAAAGTAGCTTACTTATATATATTTCTTACTTATATATATAGCACGTTACGTTATTTAAAATTAATAATATTAAAATAAAAATAATAAATAATTTATCGTTTAATAACGTTAGTAACCTTCGCAATTTTATTATAAATAAAATAAATATATTTATTAATTATTAATATATTTTCTTCGTTTTTTAATAATTATTTTAATATAATAACCTTATTAACGTTAAAAAGTTTAAAAATAAATATTAAAAAAAGGTAAAGGATTAAGTTTTTTAATAAGCAATTAAGTTAAAAGCAAAAAGTAAAACGAAAAACATTTTATTAATAATTAAAATGGTTCACCGTAACGGCGTTTAAAATAAAATAAAAATATTTTTAATAAAACTATATTCGAATATTTTATTATTATTAATTAAATCGATTATTTTTAACTTAATAAAGGTTTCCGGAATAATCTCGCATTTGAAAAACTAGCGAGGTTAACGATTTATTATTTTAAAAGTTTGAAAATTTTCGAATTTAAACGAGGTTAAAAGCAATCGGGCTATAATCGTAACGTTTACGTTATCGTTAATAATAACGGAAACGTAATAGGTAAACGAATTTAAAAAAATTTTACGTATCGTAAAATTAATATAAAGCCAAAAAAACCGCCTTTAAAAGAATAAAGAAAATTATTTAAAAATTAATTAATAGTTACTATAATATATTTCGGATTTAAAAATAGTATTAATATTAAATATATTTTTAATTAATATATATATATATATATATGTATAAAACCTTTAAAAATACGTATCGTTTTCTATACGAACTTTGCCGGAACAAGGTTAAAAGTTATCCTATTACCTTATTTATATAAAAAATGTACGGAAAACGTTCGACTAGGTTAGTAACTAATAATATGGCGTGGTAATAGGGACTGAATGGCAAGTTACGAATACGAAGCGAAAACTGCGTTAGTTCGGCGATATCTCCACTAAAAGGGATCCTCCTACAATAAAACAAGGGGTTGAATGTAGTATCAGGAAGCCCTCAATTCCTCCATGTCGCATCTATCGGCCCACAAACCGCTACCCTTAGGTACGTACTAGTTGTTTATCTTCAGACCCGAGAGGTCTTGTCGGGTGCCGCTTAATCCTTCTTGTACTGCGTATGTGCAATTGGTCTTGATGACTTGCATCGGGCGGGGCAACTCATCACGGTCCAATGGGCGGCGCCTTCGCTGCAAATTCCGTTTCGGGCCACGCCCGAGTGGAGTGACTACGCTACGTGGCGCAGCGCTATACGATGCTTGGGTTAGTCAACCGTATGAGGAGCCTGAGAGGTCTAACAGGTTGCATTGACGCGGCTGAATTTGATTGCTGGCAGGCTTTGCCCGCCCTATTAAGCGAAAAAGCCGTCGGGGCGGTTGCCGCAGCTTACCATCGCCATCATAGATTAGGTGATGAATGTGATTTACCGAACGAAAGTACAGATTAGGTGGTTTTCTGACTAGAACTGGCGATCCGTCTTAGCCGACGCATCCACCGGGCAGTGAAATCTTCCACTGGTCTTCTGTTCATGGACAGGGAATTGAGACATTTTCGTTCCCTTTCTACATTCACGTTTTCCAGCAGCTCATGGACGGTTTTCTCTTTCGCTCTACCTTTTAGCCGGGAAAAGGGGGGATCAGTCACTCCTAATCGATGGGAAGCCGAGATAGCGCCACAAAACGATCCATGCAGCACAGCTTATCAGCTTCGTTATGGCTGATCCTTTCTCGATAACGGGTGTGGCATTTGGCGCCGCATCGTTGATTTTCCAGATCAGAGATGAGTGCATCAAATGTCCGACAATGCGAAGCATGTCCAATCAACCCCTTCCTGACTAGGTACAGGTTACCAGTACTTTAGCGAGGCTATCCAGATGCCAGAAAGGCACCACTACCTACAACTCCGGATGCAGATGGAACAGCAGCGGTTCTTGGGTTTTGTCGCCGAAGCCACGCCCTTTTTTGAGAACGGCCAGACATGCGCTACTCTGCAAGTCAGCCACGAGCTGTTGGCGGTCGTCCTCGCCGAGATCAGGACCGTGTTTGCGAAGTTTGAGAAAAATGACGTGAAGTACGGGGACATCATGCAGAAACATCGGGGAGACTGGGACGACAGGAATGAGCCCCAGATAGACGTGACGCATATGCTTCGCCTGGCTTGCCAAGAACAGGCATTCAAAAATAGGCAATATGTCACTCCTTATAAAGGCTTTCGAAAAGTTGGTCAAAGTATAAAAAAGACAGCACGAAAGTTACTGACATTGATCGAGGAGCCAAGACGGCTTGTCTGGGCCAGTATTGACAGAGAAGCCTTCGAGGCGCTGATATCCAAACTTTCAAACTTGAACACCTTCCTCATAACGCTGCTGGACGGGTCGCAAATGAAGAGACTAGTGCGGGCAGTTGAGATGAAAAACCTGGAGATTTTACAGCTTCGGGAAGACGTGAAGGACCTCGATGTCCTGGTACAGGCACTGACTCAAGAGATCAGACAACAGCCCACTTATTATGAACAACTTCTTGCAGGGAAGAATAGGGGCTTATTGGAAGCCGCCAAGAGGGAAATGTACATTGACGAAGCGAAAAGGCGTCACCTAAGGAGACTTGCGAAGCTCAAGATATGCCGGATCGAAACTGATTATGCAGACGAGGAAATCATGCCGCCAGGTGAAAAGGAATCTGACGCCATGGTTCTCGATCCCTCGATATTTACATACGCTCCTATAAACTCTGATAAAGATCGCCACGGACGGCGGATAATTGCATCCTGGAACAATCACAGTATTTGGATCGAGTGGATGAGCCTCAGTTCTTACGAACGGAGAGCACACATGACAGAGACCTTACGGGAGAATAGAGTCTTTCTTCTCACAAAACTACTTCGGTGCGACGTGCCGAGCGGATTCCGAACGCCTCGATGCCTGGGCTATACCAAGTCTTCAAGGGGCGATAGCGAACCGAGCAGCTTCGGCTTGGTATTCGAAATACCACCAAAGGCAGGGCCTGAAATAAGTCTCTTGACTCTGCGGCAGCTATTAGAAAGATTGCCCAGACCGCCGTTATCTGCGAGATTGCTACTCGCCAGCACGCTGGCGGACAGTGTTTCCAGCTTCCATTCCGTGGGCTGGCTGCACAAGGGGCTGAGAAGTGATAACATCCTCTTCTTTGGCGGCGAGACAAGAGATTTAGATCTGAGCTCGCCATACGTCTCGGGCTTCGAACTCTCTCGCCCGAGCGACATGACAGAGGTAACGGAAAAGCCCATTCACGACCCGGGGTCCGATATATACCGGCACCCCCATGCACAGTTTGGCGAGGTTAGCAACTCGTACCGTAGATCGTACGACTTGTACAGTTTCGGCGTTATTCTTATGGAAATCGCACTCTGGAAACCGATCGAGACCATCATTGAGGTTGAAGATCTCGCAGCAATAAAACAACACGAGCTGCGAGACGTCCACAAGCGATTGTTAGGCCGATCGACGGGGACCGGCCGGACGGGGCGGGAGGAATCCGACTGCCTGGGGAAAGCTGCAAATGAATGTGGTGATGTCTACCGGGACATTATAGAGCTGTGTCTCGAGGCGAACAATGTCGAGAGGCCGACGTATAGAGGGGAGCCCAGGGCAGCTATCAACGCCAGGGTCCAGATGATGTTCGAAGATCAAGTCACAGGCAAGCTGCGGTTGATGAAAGAAGCGTTGAGTTGTTGAGGCGTCCCCTTCACACTGTAATTAGAACAGCTGAAGGTATCGGTTGCCCCTTTGAAATAAAAAAATGCCCTCGTTTGAACAGAGTATACGAGGTCAGCAGAGAGCCCGTGGCGGAAACCGGAGGTGGAATGGGTAGAGTCGGGGTGAAGCAGCTTCTAGCAAACCCATCGACCGACTATTGATTCGTGCCCAAAATCTGTCCAAATCCAATCTTAGACGCTCTAGCCTCTAGTCGGCATTCGTGACCTCTGCTTCGACTCCCATAGCGATAACGTCGATTAGGCTCGAGAAGCGTAACGCGCGATGGAGGGACGAATCGTGCAGGCGGTAGCCCGAGGCGTGGAGACCTGAAAGATCATAGACGATTCAGCCCGATCCAAAGGGTCGACTTTAGCTAACAGTGTCTGGGACAGCTTTTCCAATTCTAGCGGGAGCTGATCAAGTCTATTCCGTGAATGCTCGACCTGATCTCCATTGTGAAGACCATTGATGAGAGGCTTGACAACCAACATCACCCAGAGGAAGAGTGAAACTCTGTTCACAAATTCTTGCACAAGATCAACCACGATGCTGTCACGACTTTTTTTGGGCGTGTTGCAAGTGAATGTTGGCGCACAGATTTCCCTCGACGTGAAGTTGTATACCCAGTCTGTTCAAATTCTGAGACCTAAGTCCCGGTGGGCCCCAAAGACATCCTGGAAGACTGGCCACGGCCTGCGGGCAGAGGTCGAAGCAATGCAATCCACGCCACGAAGCATCCCCGTGGAGTGGGTTGACGTCCATCCACCACCATACAAGAATATATGGATGGAACTGGCGATTTTCCCATATGGATGGCCATCAGTGGATATCTGTGACGGCTATGGGCTTAACCAACTATTAAACCTAATCGTACGGTTTATGTTGGTAATAGTATCGTGGGAATTTGAGCAATAAGGTAATAATTACGTCTAGTAATAGCAGATAACCGTAGGTAATCTGGGTAACCAATTATTATTATAAGCTGGTACTATCTAAATTATAGAAATAATAAATATATATATATTTATCTTAATTCGAAATATTCGAATTAATTTGTTTTATTTATAATTATTAAATTTTAATAAACTTATTAAATTCGTTAAGTTATTTCTTTTATTCTATTAATTTAAAATATTAAACTTAATTTTTTTTAAACCTTTTAAACCAGTTACGGAAAGTGAAATTTTATATAAATATTTAATAATAAATTAACTTTTTAAGTTATAATATAACTTATTTTTAAAAATTAATTTATCTATTATATTATTATATAAAAAATTATCTTTTTTTATTATTTTATTTTATAATTTAATTATTATATTTAATTAAATTAAAGAATAACAATTTTATTATAAACGTAATAAGGTTTTAATTTTAATATATCCTTTAAGCTTTTTTTTTATAAATCCGAAAAGAAAATTTATAATACTTATTTTAATTTTTAAAAACATTTTTAATATATTAAATATATGAATTTTTATAATTCTTTTAATCTTTTTAAATCAAAATATCAAAAATTAATAAATTAAAAAAAATCGATTAAAATTTCAAAATCGTTTTATCGAAAAAGAATTATTTAATCGTTTAATCCTGTTACAGAATTTAAAAAGATTTTTACGAAAACGTAAAATCGAAATATTACGTTAAAAAAAATTTAAAGTACAAAAACAATAAAAAAGAATTTAACCGTTTAAAATAAAAATAAAGATAATTAAAAGCCGAAATAATTATATCTATGAAATTATTTTTTATTAATTAATTTAATAAAACAAATCAAGTACCGTTAAATAACGAAAATTAAATTTTAAATTTAATAATTCCGGCAATATTAATAAAAGTTCTTTAAAAAAATATTAAACGTTCATAAAGTTTTCTAGTGGGTTTCAAATATTTTTCAGAAGATAAATAATTTTTTACCTTAATTAAATATTAAATAAATCCGTTTTATTTTTGTATATCTAATACTCTTTTTATTGCGTAAATTAATAGTTTTCTTATAATTCTTTTTTCGTTTTATATTAACTTTAATTATATTTATTATTACTTTAAATATAAAAATATAAAATATTAAATAAAATGTAATGTTTAGTAATAACTTTAATTCGTTATTATTTAATCCAAATATTTTTATTAATTAAATAAATCTTTTTTCTTTAACTTCTTTTAGTTTTAATATTTATTTATTTAATTACGTATAAATTTAAATTTAATTTTCATTTCGGTATATAATTACTTTAATTATTTCAATATTAAAATTATTTTAACGTTTATTAAAACTTGTGATATGAAACCAAAAATAGTACTCATTAATATCGTTTTAATACCTTTATAATAATTAATTACATTTCGGTTTAATTATTTTATTCGTAATTAATATAATATTATAAATATGTTTGTAACATTTAATTAATCTTTCCCTTTTATCCGTTTATTTTTAATTTAAATTAAATTAAATTATTAATTTCCATTTAATATACTTTTCGTTAAAAATTCTTAAATATTTAAGATATATATATTTTTTAAAAAAAAATTAAATTATTTCATATCGATATCTTTATTATAAAATAGAAAACAGAAAAATTTCGTAAATCGATTAACGATTACAAAAATGTTATCGTAATATATTTTTATAATTAAATCTTTCGATATAAAAGGTTTAATAATAAAAATAAAAATAATAAAATTCCATAATTATTTTGTAATTAATGATGATTATAACTTTTTATAAATTTTATATCGTTCTAGTTTTATGTAAACGTAAATATTATATTATCCTTATATTTCTTTTACGGTTAACTTTATTTTAAAAAAGTAATATCTTCATTACAAACGTTTTAAAAGTTTATAAATTCTTAAATGTTTACATAATCAATATATATATATATTTCATATTAAACCTTTTTAAAAAAACTTAATATTTAAATTTTATTTATTCGTTATTTTCTAACTAAATTATTACATTATTATTATATATATTTATATATATTAACTAAAGCTCCTTTTATCGTAATAATTCATTGTTATTATAAATGTTTTTCGAATATTATATCGAATATTATTTATTATACTTTAAGTTTAATTTTTTTTTACATTAGATTATTTATTAAATACGTTTATTTTATTATTTTTTAATTCTTTATCATAAATAACAAGGCAATTATTTTCCGATAAATTTATATTATAAAAAAATATATAATATTTTTACAGTTTATAACGTGCCATATATATTATTACGGCCAGCATTAATATAACATGGTAGCTAGTTTATTAACGAAGATTTTAAGCTAAAAATAAAGGAAAAAAAGGCAGAATTGCAAAATGCGTAAAAATTTACAAATATCCCTACTTTTTATATAGCAGGTGGCTAATTTATATGGCAGCTATTAGCCTTATATAACGGTTGCCAGCCTTACGGTTTAATCCTGGTAACTACTATTATATTACCCATTTTGAAAAACTTGTGTATTATTAAAAAATATATATATAAATCTTTAATAATTATAAATACGGTTTTTTTTAATCCGGTTCTTATTTTTACGGCCTTATTATTATCGGGATAGTTTTCGTTAATTTTGTCGGCAGCCGTTATACGTATTTATTTTCGTAAACGGACCGGGAATTTAAATACTTTAAAATATTCCGTATAAAGCCGTTTTATTATAATCGGAGAGTTTTTAAAATTAATTACGGAATATTATATTTTATCGAAATTATAACCTTTTATTTAGCTTAATATTATAAATTTTTATAACGCTTGTTAAATTTTAATTATTCGATTTGTTTTATTTTAAATAACGATAATATTTATGTTTATAAAGGCAACGGACTATCGTTAACTTTACGTAACCGATCGGCATAAAATAAATTAATTATTTTATAATTTGGTAACAAATCGAAAATAAAATTATATTTATGTTTTTTTAAAACCTTAAAAAGATTTATTTATTATAAATTTAAATAGAAATTCGGTATTTACGTTAAAAACTTTTTTTACGAAAAAGACTTTTATTGCCAACCTTAAAATTAATTAAATAACGATTTTTATCAATTTGTATTTTTTAACGTTTTTATATTTTTAATACAATTTTTAACGGCATTATATTAATCGATAAATACTATAATAAATTATACGTAAAATTTAATGCCGGGATATATATATTTTAATTATTTTAATATTTATCGAGATAAAAACGTAAACGTTAATTTAATTTTTAATATATAAATTTAATACTTTTTTAAATTTATAAATATAAAATATTTTCGTAATAATATTTTAATAAATTTGTTTAATTTAATTAAAAATTGAAAACTAAATTATTTTATGTTATTATTAATTTAGATAATAAATATTCTAAAAAGATAATATAAATATTAATAATATCGATTAATTAAAATTTTGGTAATATTAGTTTTTTTTATTTAATAAAATTATCATAATTTTATTAAATTTATTAATAAACGTTTATCTATAATTATAACCGTAACGGTTTTTTGGCATATTTTTTCCGCTGATAATAACATAATTTTAAATATTATTGGAAATAAGAAAAAAATAAAAAGATTTTAAGATTTTATTTTAAAATATCTTATTCCGATAATAATCGTAATAATTTCGAATATATTGTCGAATATTTTACTTAAACCGGGATTTAATATATTTTCGTATTAATATTTTAATTATTTTATTTTAATTAAAGGACGTCAAGATTTTAAGTATATAAATTTCGGAAATAAATATAATATTAAAAAAATACGACCGTTAATTTTTTTTTCGGGTATTATTAATCTATTATCTTTTTTGCTTAAAGTTTACGGTTCGTTTTCGAAACGAATTAAGTTAATTAAATTAATATTTTACGAAATATCTTTAATTCATACCTTAATCGATATTTTATTAATAATAATAATAAAAAGAATTGATGGTTTTAACGGCATTAAAGTTTAATTTTTTTTTTAGGTTTTAATATAAATAAATTAACCGTTTTCCGTAATAAAATATTTACGGCGATATTTTTTTATTAGGTTAATATTAAAAAAATAATATTAAGAATAAAAATAAAATTATTTTATTAAATTTAATATATTAAAAAATACGCTTATTCGCAAAATATAATAAGATTTAATAATTAATTAAAATAAAAAGCTTTTATTTTTAAAATTTAAGGTAATAATATATAAAAGTTTAAACCATAATAAAGAATTTTCGGTTTTGAATAAAATATGCTTTTTTTATTAAAATTATAATTTTCGAAAAATATTTTATAAGTTTTAATTTATAATTTCTTTATTATTATTAAATAATATTTTTAATTACGTTACAAAATAAGTTCATTTTTATTTTAATTAATTCATTAAATTTAAAAAAAATTCAAATTAAAAATTATAAATAAATTTTTTACTTTTTCGAAAACTTATTTTTATTCGCATTTTATTATAAAAAAAACTTTTTAATAAATAATTTCACAATTTAGTTATGCCGTTTTTATAATAACAATATATTTATATATATTTATAAAATTCTATAAATAAACGGATTATAATATAATTATTAAAATTTTCGAACTTTTATTTTTAAATTATTTTAATTTTAGCTAAATTAATAAGAACGTTTACGTTTAGCTTTATAATAATACCGTAATAATTTAATTTTTAATATTAAATTAAAACTTTATAATATTTTTTAAAAAATTAAGTTTATATAACCGATAAATAATTTTTTTATAATATTTTTAATAAAGGTTTTTTTTAAAACCGGAATAAATTAATACGTTATCCGTATAAACGTTAACGTAATAGTCGAAAAGCTGATATAATCAAATATTAATAAGTAATTATTATTAAATAAAATCTATTTTAAATTTAAATAAAAATTTTTTTATTAAAATATTTTTTAATAAATTTTACATATTACTAAATATTTTAATTTAATAACGATACGAAATTTATAAAATATTTAAATAATATTGACTTTAATAAAATATTTAATAGTTAGAGAATTAAATATAATATTATTAAATAAAAAATCTAAAATAAGGTATTTATTTAAATATTAATTTTTTAATAATAATTAATATAAAACAGGCGTTTTAACGAATATAATTTTAGGGCAAATAAAATTAAAATAATATTTTTTCGTATATATAATTGAATAAAATTCATTTTTAATAAATTTCTTTTTTAATAAAAAGTATTAAACGAATATCCGGTAAGTTAAAGGTTTAAGAACGAGTATCGGCCGGTTGAAATTTAAAATTACGTTACAACCGAATCAGAAATTCGGAAAAATATTAAAAAATCTTTTGCGAAAAAAAGCCTTTTTAAATAAAGGAAAAATTTTAATAAAAATTGCCGGTTTTATTTTACCTATTCCAGGTCTTTATTTTCGGAAAAAGGAATTTTTTAACAGTTATATATATTTTTTTTTATAAAACGATTAATGTTATAAAATTTGAAATTTTATTTTTTAAAAAAGAAATTTATTATTTCTCACAAAAATTGAGTTCTAATTTATCCGTTAACGAAATAATAATTAGGTTAATTTTAATAATCTTCGTAACGGAAATAATTAACTTAATAGTATATACGTCCGGTATATCTTTTTCATTTAACATATCCAATAAAATAATAAATACGGATGTTAAAATAAAATTATTTGCGAATATTTTTTTAAATATTAAAGGATTTAATATTATTTATCGGTTATTTTCATAACGTAATTATAATAATTAATTTTTATTTTTATTTTTAAGCTTAACGTATCCGTTTAATAAGTATCGGGTTGGAAGTTTAATTGCCGGTAAGAACTTAGTTAAAGCCAAAAAGTTATCGAGTGAAATAATATTTTTATTTTTATAATTTAATAATAAATTATATTTTTTTAATTAAATTAATAAAAATATCGTATGCGATATTTATAATTTAAAAAATTTAATTACAAAAATGTTATCCGTTAATTTTAAGTATTATAATTATTTAAGTTTTTATTTCACCGGTAAGTTATTTTCGGTAATTTTGTAATTAAATTTAAATTTTTCATTTAATAATATAAATTTATAATCTTTTTTTATTTATTTAATAGAAAAAAAGGTTAATAAAAATTATGTTTATATTTTAATATTATCAAAAATAATAATACGTAAATCAAACTTTTTTTAAATTTATGTCATTTTAATAAACGTTTTACAATTTTTAAAATTACTTATTTCCGTTATTATTAATATATGGAAATTTATTAAAAAACTTCTGATAGTTCTATTCTTTTTCTGATTTATCGAAATTAAACAACTTTTTTATTAATTTTATTATAAGAACTTTTTTTTTGTTAAAATAATTATTAACTTTAGATTTTATTTTATTATACTTAAAATATATATTAATTTTTTAATAAGCATTTTTTTAACCTTTAATAAAAGCTTACCAGTGTTATTTAAAATTTTAAATTTACCGGAATTATTATTTTAATTAAGTTTTTTATTTTTATTTATCGGTTTATTATTATTAACGTAATATAATTAGGATTTACGTCTTTATTAACGTTTTTTATGAACGAATTAATTATTATAAACAATTATAATTACGTAATTATAAAACATTTTATAAATAACGTTAAAATTACGGTTATTTTTAAAAAGGTATAAGTTAAGATTTAAAAAAAATGGTTTTATAAAATTTGCTTTTATTAATTTTCGGCAATTTTAACTTTTCAAGTAAAAACGTTAAATTTAAAAATAAAATTATAAATATTTTAATTTTTATTAAGTTTAAAAGCGAAAATACGGAAAATCTTTTTCATAATAAAAATTTAAATCGGATCGTAATATAATAATTTTAATACTTACATTATTTCGGCTATATAAAAAAAAGGTTATATAATTAATCGACAACAAATTTTAATTATTTATTCGGCCATTTCTTTCAAAAAGGTTATTAAATAAATTATACGAATTTTGTGGTTTTAAAAAATCGGTTTATTTATTTTAAATTTATTTATAACTTTATTAACTTAAGCGTTAAATTTAATTTTATTACAGTTAAACTTAATTAAGTTATTAACGTAAGTTTTTTTTTTAGTTATAATTACAATTTACGTTATTATCTTTCGTAAACTTATAAAAAACGGGCTATATTACCATAACAATAGAGCAAAACGCATTAATATTACCCAAAATATTATTAATTATATTTTTCCGGCAAAAACGGTTAACGTTATCGGAAGAAATAAGGAAATAATAACTTCGTTCGGTCTAAAAACAAGTAATTTCGTTACGAAATCTTTAAAACAACTCCTAAATATTTTGGTTATTGTTAACTATTTTATTAATTAATTATTTATCGTCATCGGTTTTTAAATAATTAAAATCTTATTCTTAATTTAATAAACCTTTTATTTTTTAAAATTCGGTTTCGTTTTTCAGTACGTCGTTTTCTGCCGTTTCTTTAAGGTATTTATTGTTTTCTATATTCTGGTCTGGATTTCAAAAAAATATTCCGTTTTTTACATTCTCGATTTTACCTCTAATTAATTTAAATCGCTTTAAACGTTAATTAATTAATAAATAAATTTTCTTAATAAATATTTAATTTTAATATTGGTTAATTTAGGTTTTAGTATCGGGTCTAATTTAAAACGCGTTATTTTTCGTTATTACGTATCGACGTAAAAAAGATATAATACCTTATTTATTAATCGCTAGGTCAGCGAAAAAAAATTAAACTTAAAATAATATTACGGTTAGCATTAATATAGCATAATAACTAATTTATTAATGCTATAAACGAAGATTTTAAGCTAGTAAAAAAGGAAAAAAGGATAGAACTACAAAATACGTAAAGATTTATAAATATCCCCATTCTTTGTACAGCAGGTAGCTAATTCATGTAGCAGCTGTCAGCCGTATATAACGGTTGCAAGCTTTACGGTTTGATCCTGGTAGCTGCCGTCATATATATAAGCGAGAGATAGATATAAGCGAACCACTTTTTGGCACTTTTTAATAAGTACAGCTAAATAACTTAATTATAACATCTTAAATTGGTTTAAAATAATCCAATGCTTTTTTGCTAATTATATTTACAACTTCTTTCCAAATTCACGTATTATATCAAGCCTTATTACGGATGCTAAATTACCATTTTTCACTTTTAACCCGCCTGTAACCGATTACCCCTTAACGCGTTTAAATCAATATTACTCTTATTTCGTACGATTTAAAGCCGACCGGTTAATTAATTATTTTCGACTGAATTTTTAATTCAAATACGCGAGCCTTTTTTATCCGGCTTTAATATGTTAAAGATATATCTTAGAAAACATGTTATAAGACGCGTTAAAAACTCGTTAAAGAACGTATTAGGGGGTTCGTACAGGGTGTATAACGAGGCGTACAGCGGACGTACGGCAGGACGTATGGTAAGGCCTGTCGGGCTTGCTTTCGTAATAATTTGAGATTTATGCAATTATACGATTAAAATAAACGTTTTCAAAAAAGATAAAAACTTTGTTATAACCAACCAAGCTTGGCCTATTGGCAGACGGTCGGAGGTTAAGAAGATTATCTCCGACACAAAATTTTGGATTACGTAATATAAATCCGAATGGATTTCCGGATTTAAAGGAATTTATGCATTTAAAAGGTATGGATTTAAAAGAATTTCCGAATTTATACGAATCTTAATTAAAATATATACGTTTGTTATTTTTATAAGTTAAATAATACTAATTTATAATATAATTTATATACTTAAATTACTTACGGTTATTTATTATTATTAAATATAATGATATTTTCATTATTTAAACTTTTATAATATTATTATTAACATAAATTAAATAATTAAGTTTAATAATTAATTAACCTTATAACCGTTATACGTTATAAACTTTTATTTAATAATACCGTTAAATTTTAAATAATATTTAACATTATTATTATATCGACTAATACCCCGCATAACGTTATTTAAAAACTTTAAGAAAAATTCACCTAAAGTCGAAACATTAATTATAATAATTACCTATATTAAAATTAAAAAATCCGAACCTTACGATAAAAAAAAACGTTTAAATATTTTTTACTTAGGTCAAAATGTACCTTCTGTTACGGCCAGCGAGATATAGCATGGTTGATATGGCAGTTGCAAGCTGGGAGCCGGATGACGTCAAGACTCTTGGTCCTGTAGCATATCTCTCAAGACAGCGTCTTCGACGCTGTTCCTCTCTCTTAGAAATCAACATCTTACCAACCAATCTTGCATGACA
>QJOA01000956.1:0-18780 GCA_004155915.1 Monosporascus sp. CRB-9-2
CGTTTTCGGATTTCTTTTTTCTTTTTTTTTAGCACGTTTAGTTATTATAACGCTAGTAAGTATAGCCGGTTAATCAAAATCGTTAACATCTAAAATATAAATTTTTCCTAAATATCGGATACCTTTATTTTCGATAAAATTACTTTATAATTAATTACGTAAAAAAGCTTTTATATAAAACCGCTTTTTGTTATTTTTAATAAAATATATTATATTAATTTCCATTATACGGCCTTACTTGATATCGCGTTTTCGTCGGTTCGGTTTTAAAAATTTTATAAGCTTTAAAAACTTAATAAGATTAAGTTAAACTGTATTTTAATTAAGATTAAATAAACGTCTTTTTCATTGCGGTAAATATCGTTTTGCCGATTAAAATATTACATTTTTTTTCCTTAAATTATTCAAAAAAGTTGAAAAAAATTATAAATTTTTTAGAAAAGATTTTTAAATTAATATTTGTTGATTAATAGCTTAATTTTTAACATGTAAAGAAAGTAAATTATATTTAACGTAATTCGATTATTTAAGGTTCCGAAAAAAATTATATATTTATTATCGTTAAATAAAATTAATTCCGTACTTTTTATATTTATAAATAAATTATATTTATATCTGCTGTATTTAAGATAACGCCAGAATTAATAGGTACTAGGTTTAATATTGCCAAATTATCCGTTTTAGCCTTAATAATTATTTTTACAATTTTTTTAATTACGGTAATTATTTCGGGTATGGTAGAAATTATAACCGAATTTATTAGGTTAAAAGTTTATTATATTAATTAGTAAATTAGTTTTGTAATTACGAATTTAAAGCGCTTTTTATTTTAACGAAACGTAATATTATAAAATATAGGCAGTTTTTTATTTTTTCATTTTCTTTTTAAAAACTTTAAAGTTTTAAATTTATCGGCTTTAGTTAATTTTTAAATTTTATAATACGTTCGTAATTTTCTATATTTAATTAATCCGATTTAATAATAACTTTTATAGATAAAGGCTTTTTTTATTGTTATTATTTAAGCTTGCTAAACCGAATAAAGCTAATTTCTATTTTTTTCAATTAATATCGAAACGGATACCTTTTTATTATCGCCTACGCTTTTTATATGTAAAAAATGCAGCCTTATTTATAACCTAACCTTTAATTAATATTAAAATATTATTATAAATTATTAGGTATAGATTTTTAAATTACATAAAAAAATTATTAATAATCTTTTCGGAATAGCCGATTAATAACTTTTTAATAAACTTTTAATACATTTGTTTTTATTAATTAATTTCTTTTTTATATAACTTTTTTTAAAACATTTTTTACTTTAACGGCATACTTTAAATAATATTTATAAACCTGATTAAAATTACTTTGTTAAGTTTATTTAATTAAAATCTTTAATTAATTCTTCATAGTCCGAATTTGTTTTAAGTTTTATAATTTAAAAGTGTTTAAACCTATTTTAATTATGTCGTTTTATTTAATTATTTTATTAATAATTATTTTGATTTAATTTTTTATGTTAATGTTATTAGTTTAAAGTAATAATTTAGTTAATATTTTAAATTTTGTAAATTTATATTTTTATATAATTTAGTAATTTTTCTGATTTAATTAATAATTTCTGTATTTAAAAAAATTATAGAAAACGAAAACTTATTTATAATAAATAAATAAAAACGGTATTTAAGTTAATTAGTTTGTTCGAAAAGTATAACGTTTAGTATAAATATTATAAACTTTATAAATAACTTTAAAACTTTATACTTTTATAAAAAAAAATTCTATATTTTAATAATAATTTCAAGAATTATTTATATATTTAAATTCTTAATAAACTTTAAAAATATAACCGGATTATTTTAAGGTTTAGCTTTATTAATATATTTTTCTAAAAATTATTTATTAATCGGTATTAAACGGTTATATTTAAAGTAAAGCTTTAATTTTTTAAAAAATTAAAATATTTAATGATAATAATAAGCCGTATTATGTTTCGATTTAGGTAATATTTTTAAAAAACTTAAATAAGTTTTTACCAAACTTATTAAAATTTATTTTAAATTATTTAAAAACTTTAATTTTAAGGTTATTCGGGTTTTAAAATGTTATTTTATTATAAATACCTTTAAGTATAAGGTAAATAATTATCCGTAATAATTGCTTTGGATATATGTTATTTTTAAGTTTAATAATTAAATAATTATATTTCATTTAATAATTTAATATTAGATTATATTAAATTATACTTTTTTTAATTTATTTATTAATACTTTTATTGTTAATTTAAATGCCGTTATATTTAAATTAAAAAAAAGTAAATCCTAAATAATATTATTTAATAGTAATTAAATAAACTGTTATTTGATTAATGTTACGAAAATTTAAAATATAGTTTACGTATTTTTTAAAATTTTTATATTATATTAAAAAATATCATTTTTTATTCGATAATATTTTTTGTACGTAATATAAATAATTTTATAACTTTAATTCTTTTTTTGCTTATATTTATAATCCGATTTATATCCTTAATTATATCGTTATTTTGTTTTATTTTAATTAATTAAAATTCGAATAATTACGTCGTTAATAATATAAACTCAACTTATTAACTTTTATTACTCTTATGTTGTTTTTTATTCGCTATATAATTTTGTATATATATATTGTTTTCTTAATTACTTAATCGGTTTAAAACTTAATTAATTAAGTTCGATTCCCATACCGGTTACCGTTTTCATTTATATTTTTTGTCGTTTTTCGAATACAGTTATATTTTTAGGTAAAATATTATACTTAAATAACTTTATAACTTTTTTATTAATCGGAAAAAGGTTATATTATTATCGTAATTATCGGTCGTTTACTGCAAATTATTATTAAGTTTATATAATTATAATCGTACTTTTAATTAAAACTTTACCTTTTCCGTTTAATAATCGAAAATCGAAAATTCTTTCGTTAACTTATTAAAGCTAATCTTTTTTCCTTAGCGGCCAAATATATTAAAACGGGAAAATTCGGTCCTAATTAATATATAATCGAAAAACTTATTACGAATAAGCTTAAAATTTAAGAAATAATAAAAGCAACGTAAACTATATTCTAGTATTAAACCCAATTTAAAAATAAAGCTATAATTAATAATAATAAGTGGTAATGTTTTCGAGATTGCGCCCGGCGAAAAGAACCGCTAAAAATACATAGTAAGTACTAACTAACCGATCAGTCAGGCCATATGTCCGACCCTGCACCTTGCTCCATTTTAATATATAATAAATATGGGTCCGACCGCGCAACTTGCTTATACGTACAGCTCATTTATATCTTACGTTATATTTGCTCCAGCTAGCTCAGGCCTCTGCTAGCTCGTTTCCAATTCTTTTTCAATATACTGTTATATTACTCTAAAGATTAACCAATCACATCCCATATTCCCGTAACGAGCCAGCGAGGCTTAAGTATTAATTTCAAAAAATAAGTTTCGTTTTTAACATCGCTACCAAAACAATCAACTTTTATATTTTTTAAATAATCCAAAGATGTAAAGTTATGCAACCAAATTAAGCCTAATAAATTTATACCTTTATATACGCATCGAATAAAACCTAATATATATATAGGAATTTTTTTCATTTTTTGACGGTAATTACAACCAATATAACCAAGTTTAGGTCTGAAACATAGGCGACCGCAAAATTCTCATAGCTGCAACAGCACAACCATCAATCGCGTCATTATATGCCGGGCTTCCTTAAAATATTTTATATAAGGAAAGTCCGTATATTAATTTTTTCGGTCGTACGGGTTATAATTATTACGTCGTAACTATCAAAAGGTTAAAGTTAACCAAATCCGGAACGCCTTTATAGTTACGATAGCATAATTATTAATCCCGTTATTATATACCGGGCTTTCTTAATATACTTTATATAAAAAAAGTCCGTATATTAATTTTTTCGGCCGTACAGGTCATAATCATTACGTTATAACCATAAAAAGGTTAAAATTAACCAAGTTCAAAACGCCTTTTTAACTATAATATAATAATTATAATCCGTACCGGCAAAAAAATTATTAAATAAGTTTTTTGATATTAAATTACTTTTAAAAAGCCCATAATAAAATATTATATATAATAATTACGTTATTATCATTAAAAGAATATACCGGACGGAAAATTTACCGATAATTAAAATATTAATTTAATTTTCTAATATTTTTATTAATTTAACCGTAATTAAGAAATTATATTTATAATTAAGAAACATTTTTAAAGTTATATATAATAAGGTTCTTTTTAATTTTATTAAATATATTTATCGTTATTATATTTACAAGTTTTAAAATAAATTTTCGAAAATTTGTATAAAAATGCCGATATGGCGCTTAATTGTAACGGCTATGGGCTTAACCAACTATTAAACCTAGTCGTACGGTTTATGTTGGCAATGGTATCGTGGGAATTTGAGCAATAAGAGAATAGTTACGTTTGGTAATAGTAGATAACCATAAATAATTTGGGTAATTAATTGTTATTATAAGCTGGTATTATTTAAATTATAGAAATAACAAACGTATATATTTTAATTGGAATCCGTTTAAATCCGTTTATCCTTTCGAATCCATACCGTATAAATAAACTGGATTTTTATAAATCCGGAAATCTTTTCGAATTTATACCTTTTAAATATATAAATTCCTTTAAATCCGGGAATTTATTCGGATTTATATTACGTAATCCAAAATTTTGCGTCGGAAATAATCTTTTTAACTTTCGACCGTTTGTTAATAAGTTAAGCTTAATTAGTTATAATACGATTTCCTTTTTTTCAAAATTTTTACCCTTAAAAATTAATTATTTATCGCGTTTATATGGTAAATAAGTTCCTTTTTTATATATTATTTTTTAAAAGTTTTTATTTATTATACCTAACCGTATTAAAAAGCAAAAATTTCGTAAACGTTTTAATTAAAATAAAAAACGTAAATCTTTTAACCTTTTTTATTTAATAATAAGGTTTCGAATTATGCTTTATTTTTCGTGTTCTAAAAGTAAGGAAAAATGCGTTATAATAAAGAACGCGGTTTGTTACGAAAACTATATTTTAAAAAAACGGAATTACGATAATACGGGCGTACCTTTTAATTTTTTACGTAATATTACTTAAAAATCGGAACGTATAAAACGTAAGGAAATTTTAATTAAAAAGCGGTTGTTCCGATTATAAAAAGAAATAAATAAAGTAATCGTACGTTTATAACGATTACGTTAATAACGAAAATTTTTTTGTACCAAAAATATTAAAATAATAAATTGCGGGCTTTAATTTTTGGACGAACTAAAGAAGCAGGAAAGGTTAAAAGCCGAAACGGTTGCGCGGGTTGTGTAAGTCGTTTAAACTGCAAGGTAATTGACTGGTCTGGAATTTTAAGGGATTGATTAGGTACCGTTAGGTAACGTAGATTAGGATTTTAACTTTAACGGCCCCGGCGTTATTGATAAAAGTTTCTTAAAAGGCGCTGGGCGTTTGTAAGGTTTTTTGTGGGTTCCCAGATATTTTCGGAATTTGGATAATTTTTTTATTTAATTAGGTACTGGGTAAATTTGTTTTATTTTTGTATATCCAATGTTTTCTTTGCTTCGTAAATCGGTACGTCTCTTATAATTTCTCTCTTTCGTTTTATATTAATTTTGATTATATTTACTATTAATTTGAGTAAGAAAATATAAAAATTTAAATAAAACGTAATTTTCGGTGGTAACTTTAATTCGTAATTATTTTTTAAATTTCTTTTTAATAATTTTGTATAGATTAATATATTTGAAATCCAGTTTTTTGTTAAGTTTTTTAGTCTGGATATTTTTAATGGCGGATATTTTTAATAGCTAGGTAAACCATTTTTTTTCCGAAAAGGTTGGTTCCTTTAACCTTTTTTAATTATAATATTTACTTATTTAATTACGTACGAATTTAAATTTTGTTTTTATTTCGGTATATAATTATTTTAATTATTTTAATATTAAAATTATTTTAACGTTAACTAATTTTTCGTATAAACTTTTATAAATTTTTAATATAAAGCTAAAATTGGCAGTTACTGGTATCGCTTTAATATTTTCGTAACAACTGGTATTATAAATTAACTATATAACTAATAACTTTTCGACTTAATTATTTTATTCGTAATTAATATAATATTATAAATACGTTTTTAACGTTTAATTAATTTTTCCCGTTTATCCGTTTATTTACGGTTTAAATATATTAAATAATTTATAATTTAATTTAATTTAAATTATTAATTTTTATTAAAATTTTAAAATAAAGGTTATACCTTTATTTAATATAATTTCCATTAAAAATTTATGAGTATATAAAATATATTAAAAAAATATATATATAAATTATTTTATATCTGTATTATCGTTATAAGCTAAAAAATAAAGAAATTTCGTAAATTGATTAATAATTACGAAAATATTATCGTAATATATATTTATAAGTAGATTTTTTAATATAAGGAATTTATTAATAAAGTTAAATATAATAAAATTTTATGGTCGTTCTATAACTTGTAATAATTATAATTTTCCGTAAGGTTTATATTATTATATTTTTATTTTAACGTAAATATTATATTATCGTATTATTTTTTATACGGTTAATTTTATTTTAAAAAAGTAATATATTTATTATAAACGTTTTAAAGTTTTATAAATCCTTAAATATTTATGTAATTAATATTTATATATATTTCGTATTAAATCTTTTTAAAAATATTTTAATACTTAAATTTTGTTTATTTATTATTTTTCGGATAAGTTATTAATATATTATTATATAGGTTAATATATATTAATTAGAATTTCTTTTATTATCATAATTCGTTATTATTATCAATATTTTTCGGATATTATGTCGAAAATTATTGATTATATTTTAATTTTAAGTTCCTTTAAATTAAGTCGTTTATTAAATACGTTTATTTTACTATTTCTTAATCCTTTACGATAAATAATAACGTAATCGAATTTAAAAAAATATTTTGTATAACGTAATTATTTTCCGATTAATTCTTATGTTGTAAAAAAATATATAATATTTTTATAATTTATATATAATTTAATCTAATATATATCGCCCTTAAAATAATATTTAAATTTATTAAAAGCATTAACGATAATTAAAAATTCCTCATTGTATATAAAATAATTTAATTCGGCTTTATATAATTTATAAAAATAAAATATAATAAAGTAAAATTTCCTTAATTATTTCGATATTAATTATTATTTTTGAAACGTAATTCGAAACGTCGGTTCTTAATTTAATTAATCGTTTTAGGTCGTATATAATTAATATTAATTTATTAAATAAAGCTTTTTTAATTTATTAAAATTTTCTTTATTTTTTTAATATTTATTTCAATTTTTTTTAGAATTTTTATTAATAATATAATTATTTTGTTAAAATTACGTATAAATTTATTATAATAATTAACGAATTCAAAAAATACCTATATTTTTTAACTATTACAAGCTTTTTTAAATTTATTTTAATATATTTAAAAATAATAATATATTTTAAATATTTTACTTTTTATATATAGAAGATGTTCTTTTCGGCGTTAACCAAAAAATTAATAATTTATAATATTTATTAAACTTTATAAACATATTTTATATACTTTTTTTTTTCAAATCTTTAAATAAATTAAAATATTGTTAAAGTAACATATAACGAAAATATCCAAATATTTCCGTACTACGTGATTAATTATTCGTTAAAAAGTTGCCGGTATATTTATAAATTTAAAAGATATAATAAAATATTTAAAAAGTTCGTATTCAATTTAAAAACTTATTTTCCATTTATTACTTAACTTAATTCGTATTTGGTTATATTTTTTCCTTCATATTTAAAAATATAAACTATTAAGTTCCGTATAAACGATCCTTTATTTCGGTAATTAATAATAATAAAGTCCTATTTTTAATAATAATATTATTAAGTTATTTATAATTAATAACGAATTATAATTTTCCATTCTTTTTTAATACGAAAAATATTAGGTATCTTATTAATAACTTAAAACGTTATATATAACCTTTTTTTAACTTATTTTTGAAATAATCGCATAATACCTTTAATATAATTTAAACTAAGTTATAAATAAGGTAAAAAGTAATTATTTTGCCATTTTTAAAAATTATTTCGTAATTTTATTTATTATAAGATAACAATTTTATTTTAAGCTTTTTTAAAATAATCATTTATACCTGTAATATTTTAATAATACTTTAGTTATTTATTTTAATAACTTTTTAAATTTTAATCATAAGTCGTTATTTATTTGCCGAAATCGTATTTTAAATTTTATAATAATACGCCGCATTCTTTTAATATACCTTTTACCTGTTATATATGTTGTCTTTTTAAATAATAAAGTTTCTATCGTATCTTTATACCTATATTCGTTAACCTTATTAATTAAATATTAAAATTTCTTTTCGTTTATATCTTACGTATCGGTAAAGAATAAAACGAAATTTACTTCGCCAGTTTTTTAATTAATAGCTGGATTATATTACTTTAACCATAATAATTTAAAAATTATATTATAATCCTTTATTAAAATAATATTGAAATTAATAATTTATCTTTTTTTTAACAAAGGTTTTAAAGTAATTAATTCTACGTTTAACTTATTTATTATCATAATTAAATATCTAACTTTCGGCATTTTCAACCTTATAAAAACTTTCTTTATTTTGCTATAATAATTATAATTTATTTATTACTTTTAAGGCGATATAATTTCCCCATATAATTCCGCAATTTATTATTACGGTATACCATTTTTTTTAATTTGTACTTATATTATAATTAATTCTTTTTCTACCGCTTTTATTACGTACAAAGCCTTTTTAAAATATTATTATTTACCTTCATTCTTTTTATTAACCTAAGGCTTTTTTATAAATAACGTTAATTTTTCAAGTTATTTTCGAACCTAATAATTTATTTTAAAAACTATTCGTTTAATTTTTATAATTGTTATAAATATTTATCTTATCGGCATAACGTAACTTTTAAATAAGTAATTTACTTTTAAAAAACCTTTTTAATAATATATTTTGGTTTTAAAATTTTGTTTCCGTAAGAAAAATAAATTAAATTCTTTCTTAAAAGGCGCGTTATTTTATTAGATTTTTAATAAACGTTAATTGGAATTATAAATCCGTAATTATTTTTTGGTAATATTTTTTTATTATCCTTTAAATTAATTTTTTTCTACGTTTGGTAATTATATTAGTTATGGTAATAAAAAAAATTTTATAAAATGACTTTTTTTTTTTGCTTAATTTTTAAATATTATTAATTAATTAATTTTATTTTAAGTTTTTATTTTTCGTAAATATTAATATTATTTCTGGTTTTTAGGTCGTTGCTTATTTAATTATTAAAATTGAAATTTTGCCGCTATATTTGTATAATTCGTTATACGATATATTTTTTATAATTTTCGTATATTTCGTATTAATATCGTTTGCAATTAACGGCATAAAGTTTTCCGTATCGATCGGGCTTTTTTAAATATAGGTCTTTGTTTTATTTTCGATATTCCTTAATTTAAACGTCGAATATTACCTGATTAATTTTTTTTTTTTTGTCGTCGTCATAATTAAGGAAATAAATTATATTTTTTAAGTTTTTTTTATCCCTTATATTTTTAAAGCTATTTTATAAAACTAAATTTAATAAAAACAGTTTTTTTAATTATTTTTTGCAATAATTTTTTAATTTCCTTTAATTTTTATCGTATTTTTGGTAAAAGATTATAATTATTTCGGAAACGAATTATATTTATCGTTTTTTTATTATTAATTTCCTTTCGGTATTAACTTTCGAAAATTGGAACTTATTATTATAATTACTTTTAACTTTTATATTATCGTATAATATATTTTTATTTTCCGTAATTATAACAGGTAATTAAACCTTTTTTAAATTAAATAATTCTTAATTTTATAAATTCTAAATATATTCCGTAAAAAATCGAAAATAAGTTACGTTTTTTTTTGTTAACTTTAAAATAACCTAATTTCGAAATAAAATATCTTTTTTTTTTAAACTGTTAATTATCGATTTTTACGGCTTCGACAATATATTTATTAAGGTTTATAATCCGATTTTTCTTTATTTAATTCTTTTTTAACGTTTTTTTTAATCCTTTATAAAATATATCGATTATAATATTATTTTTGTCGTTTTTATATCCGGCTTTAATAATTAAATTTTTAAATATTATAATATATTTACATATTAATTTTTTTTATCGTAATTAAAAAAGTTTTTAAATTACGTTTTGTTTTTTATCCGGATTAATAAAGTTATTTCGAAATTTATTTTCGAAATTAATATAATATTTTAAAAGAAATTTTGGTAATTTTTTTCGGATTTTTTAATAGGTAATTTCGTATAATAAGCTTAAATTAATTTACGGCATTTTTAATAAAATAAGTTATTATAATAAAAATTTAATTTGGCAGGTTTTTTAATTTTAAAAACCGGAAATACGTTTTGTTTTAAATAAGAAATATTTAAACGTTTTTTTTTATCGTAAGGTTTGGGTTTTTTAAATTTAATCTTAATAATTATTATAATCGGTATTTTGGTTTTAAATTAATTTTTAAATTGTTTAATTTTATCCTTAAATCGGGTAATTTTTGCTTAAAGTTATTAAATAACGTTATCCGTAATATTAATTAATATAATAATAATATTAAATATTACTTAAAATTTAATAATATTATTAAATAAAAATTTATAACGTATAACAGTTATAAGTTTAATTAATTATTATTATAAACTGGTATTATTTAAGTTATAGAAATAACGAACGTATATATTTTAATTAAAATCCGTTTAAATCCGTTTATTTTTTCGGATTTATACCGTATAAATAAATTAGATCTTTATAAATCCGGAAATCCTTTTAAATTTATACCTTTTAAATATATAAATCCCCTTAAATCCGGAAATTTATTCGGATTTATATTATGTAATCTAAAGTCTTGCGTCGGAGATAATCTTTTTAACCTCCCACCGTTTGCCAATAAATCAAACTTGGTTGGTCATAACATTAATATTTTGCACCGTATTATTAGGCCCTATTTTTAAAATTCGTGATTTCTATAAGTCTTTTTGTAAGTCGGTACTTAAAGCTATATGTTTTTGGAACTAGCTACGGCGCAGCTACAGCCTTAAAAATAGGGCCTGATTTTAATAAGGTAACGTTATATAAAATGTTAGTTTAAAAAAAACAGTTATAAAAATTTTAAATATTTATAATTTAAACTATATTTAAAGTTGATACTAGCTAAAATTAAAATTCATTTGCGATATAGTATTAATATATTTTTTCTTCGCTCTAGCCGTTAACGGCAAGGTTAAAACGGCAGCCAGTTACGAAAAGGTAAACGGAAACGTAAAAAGGGTATGGACGGATATAAACCGGATATCGACGAGAACAGTACGAACAAAGGTTCCGGACTTTCAACGGCTCCGTTTAAAAAAAACGCTTATCCGGCCCTACTGTAAAACGGTGCTCGGAATACAAAAGGCGGTGCGGCTTGGCAGAGCCCGGACAGGAAGGCGGGCCGCGATAAGTCAGTAGATATACGCGTGCCGAAAGGCCGATATTGCGTCAGTGTCTGGTAACTCAATCATCTTCGATGCTGCCCTCGACGCTGTTCCAGGGAGGTTCTTTGTTTAAGATATACTGAAGCTTATGTTCGTCTAACTCCTGACGCGATATTATTTTAAGCTAGCTAGGATGATCACAATCGCCCTCCTGAAATCCCATACAGTTTCTCCATCATGCCGAATACGGAATCACAAGTCCTACTACAAGAGAGCGCAACATGTTCTAGAGTAACCACTGAAGAGGTATCTATTCTAAGGCTTACTTCTCAGAAATAAGTTAAATGCCCGTTAGATTCCATACTAAGTGATCAGAGTTAAGATGTAGGGGATTATGTAACTATATACACGTAAAAGGGATAAATCGTTGAGCGTTATTTTATATTTGTTTTTGAAAATCTACCGTTATATCATCATCTGAATCGTGACACCCGGCAGATTCCCCCAGGCTATAGCTGGCTATAGCCCCAATGAGTGACTCGAATTATATGTCTAGACAACCTCACGTCGCCCAATAAAGAGTCAAAGGCAGCGTGGTGTAGTAGTTGCGCACTTTCACAAATACTCTTCTGATACCCTTACTGCCTCCATTACCCTGCTGAAAGAGGGACAAGTGATTCCTGTCTTGGCTGCTCAAACTTCACTTGCATTCTTTTATCCTCTCTTGTTTTGCATGCCATTATTCGACCCTATGCCACCTTATACCACCATAACTGGTCTATGCTACAAAGTTATACATGATTTAAAACCAACAGCGTACAAAGACGCCACTGGGCAGGGGCAGCTACGTTAGCCGTAGAGCGGGTTTTCCAAGTTTTAATGCATCCCGGTATTTTGGCGTGTAAGACTCATCATCTTACATTCTCTGAGGCTTTGAGGTTCTCCTTCGATAGCAATAAATCCAGTCCTGAACTCCATGCCGCCATGCACTGCTAGTGTAGCCACCTGTTGTCTATAGACGGAATCTACACCATGCACAAAAAAAAAAAAGTCTGCCTTAAATCGCCGTGTCCCTACTCGCCCCGGTCCCGCTATCTCCACTAACCGCTCTCGTCCCATCTCCCCGTTTCCCCTTACCGCCAGCAAGTTTTACCGCGGCCAACCGCCTCTCGAGTCCTGGCAGCCCACCGAGGCCGGTGAGGGAGGGCCCGACGAGCTCATCAAGCAGCGGGTCCTCTGCGTCGTCCCAGCCGTCCTCGCCCTTGGCGCCGATGCTTGCGAACACGCGCAGGATGGCGGCGGCGTCGTACATGCCCTCGCGGCGGTTGCCGAGACGGCGGAGGACGCGCATGGCGCGGCGCCTGAGGTCGCCGCTGCCCGTGCCGTAGAGCACAACGTGCAGGGCGACGAGGACGCCGTTGTCGAGGATGATGGCGGGGAGCGCGAGCTCTTCCTCCTTCTCCTTCCGCGCCGCGGCAGCGAAGGAGGCGGTGTCTCTCTTCTTGTTGTTTTTCCCCGGACCCGTGCCCGAATCTGAAGAGGAGGAGTCAAGGAGGAGCAGCCCCGCGAGCTCCTCGCTCATGTCCATGAACTCGCGGAACATGGCGTCGAACCGCGCCATTATCTGGCGCCGCGTGTAGTTGTGCGGCATGCAGAGGAGGATGAAGAATATACCGCGCCCGTGCAGGCGGTCGCCGAGCAGGGAGACCCGCTCGGCCCGGGTCTGCCTGGCCCCGCCGCCGCCGCCACGCTCCTCGGCGCTAGAAGCGGCAGAGGCTGAGGATCGCCGGCTACCCCCGGCGACGTCGAGCCGGTCCATCGACCGCAAGACGCGGCGCCCGCGCTCGACGAGGGCGGCGTGCAGGCGGCGCTGCTCAGCGTCCGCCCAGAACGCCGCGTTGCCCTTATGCGGGAGCGTCTCGACGGCGCGCGCGAAGACGCGCAGGCCCCACGCTAAAATCTCGTGGTGGCACTCGTCGAGCGTCTTGTAGTCCTCGTCCTCGTATTTGCCGCCTAGGGCGACCACAGCCTCGGGGAAATGCTGCCACGACGCCGCCGCGGACGAGTCGGGGTCGGAGTCTGACCCCGCTGCTGCTGCCGCCGCCGTCGTCACGCGGTGGCTGTTGCTGCTGGGTGGCGGAGGTGGACCTACCAGATTTCCGAGTAGGTCGCCGCCGTTCGCAGCGGCGACACCGGCGCCGTGCATGTGGCTCATGAGCTCGAGCTCGGCGAAGAAGGTGAGCAGCTGGCGCCACTCGGCCTCGGAGATATGACGCACGATGGGCCCGCACTCCCTCTGCCTCCGCCGCTCGCGCGGTGGTGGCGGCTCTTCGAAGGATGGCGAGGCGCGCAAGTAAGAGCACGCGGAGATCGGCAGCGTGTCGAGGATGCGGCGGCCGTGGGCAAAGTGTACGAGCGCGGCGTCGCTGCGGGAGCGTATGGTCTCGAGGAAGGTGAACATGAGGCAGCAGACGAGCGTGATCTCCGTGCCCTCGGGCGAGGCCGACGCCACGTGCCGCTGGAGCAACCGGATCGCCTTGTTGTACTGCGTGACGATGAACATCTCCAGACGCTGCGCGTCGCCCTCCTCCAGGCGGCGGTCGTGCATGTGGAACGCCGACCCCAGCGCCACGACGGCGTGCTTCACGGCCTCGTCGTGGTGGGCGACCTGCGGCACTAGGCCCCTCCAGAACGAACCGAGATTCGTGGTATGCAAGGCGAAGCCCCTTGTCGCGGTGCTGCAGAACCGGTGGAAGTACCACCGTTCCGCGTGCGTTCCTACGATGTCGGAAGTGGCGGATCGGAGAATACGCACCGTAGGGCCTGATGCGTCCACAGCCTTAGCCCGTGGGGCGGGATTTACGTGGACAACGTGGCCGCCATAGCCATCGCATCTCCGGCCCGTCGAAGTGCACCGGACACAGGCCGGTTTCTTCTCGTCGCATTTTATCCTCCGTATCCTAAATTGAAGAATTAGGCGTTATATGAAGCCCATCCCTGAGCCAACGTTTGCTCGTTATAAACTGAACCACTCACTTGCTGCTCACCGAGTTAGTGCTGCTGTCAAGTAGTACGGGCTATAGGCCTATCCTCACCAAGTAATACAGCCAGTCCTGACCTTAGACGCGTAGGCCCGCTTCCTATATAACGCTGCCACTAGCGTGAACTGGCTCTGTGAGTGCTTGGGACCCTCCATCCGTTTCTTCCCTGGAGGGACATTCTCAGGAGTTGCAACGTCTTAACAGAAAGCCCTACCGAGCAGAGCCATTTGATCGAAATTAGTTAAGTACTATGACGAAGCGGAAGGAGGTGCTAATAGCTTTAGTTCATGTATTCGGGCTAGGCACCGCAAATTTGGTGGGGCGACCGCTAAAGAAGTGCCGGGGGGCATGAGAAGGAATTAGACTGTGTAGCTTAAGGTCCCTGCTGTGATGGGATCTCGGCTGTTCGGTTAGTCAGCTAACTTCCGCTTCCATCAAGTGCGAATGGATACCCTGGCCCTGAACCACGGATAATAGTTCATGTATGATTCCCAGATCGTCCTAGCTAGAGTGGGCAATGAATTCTACCTTTGCCTAACAACCTGCCACTCTTAACAAGGCGACTAAGCAGCCCCTTGTGGTCCCGGCTAGGGTATATCTATATATATCTAAGATGGATGCCTTCCTTGGGAATTGTGCTATGAGTTTATTAGCACCATGAGAAGGGAGTAAATAGTCAAGAATCTGAACGGGGTACGCACCGATAGTCGGCTCGTCCTGGGTGAGCGAAGCCAATCCGAGATGCGGAACTCTCTACACTATTAATAACCTGATAACTAGGTTTTGCATCTAGGATTAAGTGCCTAATACGAACCTGAACCCCGCCGCTTTACGCCTGGCCTGAGCCTAGACTGAGCCCCGACCTGATTTATGTCGCCAATTGAGCACAGCATTAAAATAGATGCACCTATGACCTCCACGTATTAAACGGCTATTCTTGATATATACATATATATATATATAAACCGAGAACGTCCGTTAACTGCTTGTGGCTTGACAACAAATGTCGGTACCATCGACATCTACCACCAGAGCTGAAGAAATACTTAATTACTAGTCGCCTATACCGTTAGCTTTTGCCATAAAATAGCTTTGCTATCTAATGGCTTTGCCGTCTAGTGGTGTAGGGTGTAGCTATTGGGTCTCTCGCCGTAGAGTGCCGTAAAGAAGAGCGCGGCATCTCGTGCTCGAATCAGTGACCTTGAGATTAAATGTTTGATACGAGCTAGGTGTCTGGTGTATTAACGTGACTTACGTCTATACATCTTACGCAGAGAATCACGGAATTATACCATTATGCTAACCGGGCTTAAAACTATTAGACCTTTAGATCTACTAGCACTATCAGAATCGACTGGGAAACTATATATTTTGTCAGACCCTCCTGAGGTCTAGATCTGTTAGCCAAGCAGGCTCTTAGCTAGCGTTGCTGCCAGTGGGATGCGTTGTTCGAATGTCCGGTATCGCTTTCTCTCAGATACAGCTGTTTTATGTGTATATAAGGAGGCTTCACAACCTCTCTTTTTGGACAGGACCTCTTAGGAGGTCAACCAGATAACACTCTCTTCATTCAGCCATATATGCTTCAGTGTATGATGTCAGTGTCTTATATATTTGTACCTCCTTAAAGAAAGATGGGAATTGAATATATAGAAACTTAAGGCTATTTATACCTAAGCGTAAATTAGTATCTCTAAAGGCAAAGTTAGCCATTTCTAACAAGAGTGAAACCCTTCTGACGAGGGCTTTAACAGTCTCTTCGATAATCTCAGCGAGGGATACGATAGCAAGTCTAGCCCGCAGCCATCCATACGACTAGCAATGCTAATCAATTAACATAATCAATAACTCCCAAGTCGAGTAAGTAGCTTTTATACAGTATAAATCCCGTCTCGGAGGCTCGCAAGGCATCTAAAAGCCGGGATATGCCTCCGACAGGGCCACAAATGGCGGTCATTGCCTGTTTCATGAAAAGCCTTTGCTGGCGCGAGAAGATGGTAGTCGTCACGGTCTTCAGCCATGCCAAAAAAAACCTTACGCATACCCCAGTTGCGATGGCGGTGGCTGCGAAAGTTACCCCTGATGACGCGGAGCTCATTTGTTTTGATTCTTGTCTAGCGACCTAGATATACCATTCACGCCACAATTCCTCCATATGACGGTTCAATTATAGCCAACTCTAATGTGACAAAACGTCAGCGCAATATCAATCTATGATACTTTGGGCTCCTTCACCGTAACGAACGCAATCGAAGAGAATGTGGGCTCGGGGCGCGTGTGTTAATGGCTTGGAGCAGGAACGCAGGCAGCGCGTGGCGAGTCAGAGCTAAGCAGAATTCCCACTGCCGTTCTCTATGGGGCTGCCCTCGCGGACCCAGGCGGTGGTGTTGTCGCAAGAGTGGCGCCGCTATTGTGTGGTCTGCAATAGCGTTATATATACCCGCGACAGATGTCCTGTGTTAAATTGATTACGTTGACGCGTCTATACATATTTATATACGTTTCTGAAGGAAACTAGCCGTACAGGTTTTTCGTGGCGCAGTAGCAAGTTTCATGTTCACGACTTCCACCACCATTGTGTCCACATTTCATCAGAATTATATCTCGGTCAACAAAAGCTTTGGTCACTAACAGTGGGTCTTAATATCTATCGTGTAAGGGATGATGCATACAGGAGACGAACATTTACTATCTAATTCTTGTATAAAGAGAGCGTTGTCTACCACGTTTGAAGAGCACATTTGTTCACTATATTTCGTTCTTTACCAAACGTGAAAATGTTCCGCTCTACCGCGCTTATTTCCCTGCTGGCCTTGGCTGTCAGCGTTACTGCAACGCTCGACCCGGCAACGTCCAACACCAAAGGCAAATACCCGGCCAATCCGGGCTGTTCTCGTACGTCTCCTCCTATTTTTGCACGTAGTTGATATCTAACACGTTCGCCAGCCGCGAAAACATCAACTGCCATCCAAGCCGCCGAATGCTCGCACAACACGCGTGTTTCCGGCACCCAGACCTTTGCCATCTTCAAGACGGACCATCAATATGATAGCTCGCACGGTGCACCGTATGGAACCTGCGAGGCGTACACGTGCACCGCACCGTCAAGTGAGGATTTGACGGCTGATGAGGATTCCTGGACTTTCTACTGGGGTGATGAAGGGGAAGAGCAGGGAGAGGGTGCGGGGTGTATCAAGAGTCCGGACGACGGGACTTGTGGGTGTGAGAATTCGGATGGGACGTTTGTCTACGGTGGAACCGATTGCAAATAAGTAGGCCTACAATGTTGTCAAAGGCGCGTATAAATAGGAGTTTATAAACGAGTAGTAGGTCCGCCAACACTGTCACTCTCGTGAGACGGTCCCGGAACCGTGTGGGCAATACTCTACAGCCGGGTAAAGCCTATTGGAACGGTTGTGGAGTATCCGAGTGAATGAATAGTCCTCAAGACGGCTGCTATAAGCCGATCGGTCTACGACCATTGCCACGGCAAATCCATGCAGTGCTTCCACAGCACCACTTACTTTCCAAAGGCCCTAACACGTCCGTTCTATAAAGAGACCTCTACCTCTCACTCTCACTCTCGCTGAACATTCGTACTGCAACGATGTCTGGTCAAAGACTGGAAAGAAGTGGTTGGAGGCTGCTTCGGGTGCTTCAAACCAGAGTATTTCTTTCTGACTGCAGACAGCCAAGACGCTCCTACTAAGAAAGAGGTCATTTCAAAGCGGCACAATCCTAATTCATCGTTCCAAGGGATGTATCTGAGGGCATTGGCATCGACAGGGTGCTGGAATACGCGTTCTTGAAAAGTAATACCGTTCGCACATTATCTTTTTTAATAGGGGTTAGACATTACTTTCTTCACACCTGGCAACGCCCCGCCACCGTTTCAAACACCTTAAAACACTTGTTCCTTATATATATAATTTAATAATTATATAATTCTTAATAATTATAACTAAACTTTAAAAATTTGTTTAATATTTATTTATTTATTTATTTATTTATTTATTTATTTATTTATTTATTTATTTATTTATTTATTTATTTATTTATTTATTTATTTATTTATTTATTTATTT
>QJOA01000957.1:0-18733 GCA_004155915.1 Monosporascus sp. CRB-9-2
CTCTATTGGCTTGGCAGACCCACATATGGAGCTAGCTATGCTTGGCGGGCCCATATATAGCTAGCCAGCTCGCCGATTTCTATATTCTAGTTCTAGTTCTTCATCTTCATCATATTATCATATTCTAATCCCTAACACATTACCCCATATGATAAAGGTGATACCCGTTTATGGCGAAAGGCCACTTTACCTCCTTTATGGTCCGATAAACTTTGGAATGACGTAATGTCGGCCGGACTGTAGTAGACCTTAATGATTATACAAGATGGAAAGTATTTACGATTACAATATATTATAGTAGTTATTTATATAATCGCTATAAATGCTTTACCCGGAATTATGGCCGTTATTTCAGAAGCCGGAAAAGTGATTAATAAAGATTAGGTTGTTATTATCCCTAGTAAGATAAAAAAAGCAGTCCGGGTTTATAATCTTAAATATATTTGGTCCGTTACCTAGCTTAAGATACCAGTCGGTAACAAAAAAAGAGGTTATTGAGTTGGTATGTTACATATCCGATCAGAAAGAATTATTATGCTTTTTAATACTTACTCAGCCGAAAAACGTACCAAATTATTTCTGCAAGAATATCGAAAAGCTTGGGAAGATTTAGCATTCGGAAACCCGCCTGTACGTATGGCGATCGCTAATATACCGTCCTAGAATATGTTTTGGACTTACGGTTTATAAGTTACTTACGCGTTTTACTTTATTATTCGTAATCCAGGACGATAAAATAGGTTTGTATCATACGAGGAGGGCGTTATGCTAAATAGCATGGAAAAGACGATTAAAAGGTACCTTGGATTTAAGTTAAGATAGGAGGATATTAAGGCCCGTAGGATTATTTGTCCCCGTTTAGCAATAACAGTGGAAAGCTAGATACTGGTAAAGCTTTAAGTCCTAGGAATATTTAACAGTTAAACTTGATTCCCTCTGATCAAAGAAAAGACAATTCCAAGAAGTCGACCTTACGAGCTACCGCAACCCCGATGCCTCCCCTACAGCCCACTCGTCCCAAATATACATTACCGATACAGCTCCCCAAGCCTACTTTCGAGCCGAAGTACAAGCCTCGACCGGCCGTAGGTGATCAGCGAGCATAAGTAATGGTGGAGGGCCGGTACAATACACCGTATAAATGGGTGGGAGATACCTATGAAACAGTGGCACAGCGATCGGAGCCATACTTCCCTTAAGGTTGGCCAGGTTGGCCCAAGTACAAGGCTTCGATCGTTAAGCAGGAAGAGGAAGATAAGGTACAGAAGGAGAGAGAGAGAGCCAAGTAGCGCGAGGATTTGGCTAGACGTAGAGGACGAAGTCTTAAGCTGAGAAAGCTGGAAGATAAGCCGCGTAGGCGTTAACTAAATTAATTAATAAGTTTTATGTATGTTTCATGAAGTTAGGAGTTAATTACGTTAAGTTTTTATTTAGTTATTTCTCAAGATAAATTAAGGATAATTCTATCTTAAGAAAGGAGGGTTGAAATGGAGCAGGGTACAGGGTCGGACACATGACCTGGCTGATCAGTTAGTTAGCACTCCCTATATATTTCTAGCGGTTCTTTTCGCCGGGCTCAACCCCGAGAACATCAACCACTTATTATTCATAGTTTTGCTTTTACACTGGTCTCAACACCAGAATACAGCTGCGTTACCTTCATTATCTCTTAAACCCTGGGCTCACTCGTGACACGCTCTTCCATTATTCACTAATCAGGACCGATTCTCCCCGTCCCATTTCAGTACTAATAAAAATTCGATTTTATAAGTAAATTTCGCATTTGCGAATTTTTTTTTTTATAATTTTAAACCTTATAAAAATATAATTATAATTCGTTTTTTTCGAAGCGTTAAAAAGGGTGGTTAATAGTAAGAACGGCTTATAAATATCGATTAAGTAATCGATAATATCCCAAATAATTTCCGTAATTTCGAAACCAGTTATTTTTTCGTAACGTATATAATCCTTAATTATAGGTCTTAGTTAACGAGCCCGGATAAATATATATACGACGGAGCTTTAACAAATTCTTACGTTTCGAATAATTTGCAATAATTTTTAGATATTTAAAATACTTTCTTTTTAAAAGCGGTTTATATACGTTTAAATTGCTGCTGATATTTTGTATTAAGATTAAAATATATCGATAATTGTTACGGCCAGCGAAATATAGCATAATAGCTAGTTTATTGGCGCTATGAACGAAGATTCTAAGCTGAAGAAAGGAAGGAAAGAAAGGCAGAGTCGCAAAGTGCGTAAAGATCTACAAATGTCCCTACTCTCTATGTGGCAGGTGGCTAGTTCGTGTGGCAGCTGTTACCCCACGGTTTAATCCTGGTGGCTGCCGTTACATTACCCCCTCCTAGAAATTTGTATACGATTAAAAAGAGTATGCGAGTTTCTGTCAGTTATAGGTGCCGTTTCTTCCTTGTTAATCCGGTTTTTACTTTCGCGGCCTTATTGTTATCGGGGTGATTTTCGTTAATTTCGTCAGCCGCCGCGGCGCGTATCTATTCTTGTAAGCGGGCCGGTAATCCAGGTGCTTTAGGATGTTCCGTATGGAACCGTTTTACCACGATCGGTACGTTTTTAAAATTGGTTGCGGAATATTATATTTCGTCGGGATCGCAACCTTTTTATTTGGCCTAATATTACAGCTCTTTATAGCGCCCGTTAAGTTTTAATTGTTCGATTTATTTTACCTCGAACTCTGGTTTACCGTTGATCTTTTTAGGTAACAGTAATATTTAGGTTTATTAAGGTAACGGGTTATTATCGGCTTTACGTAACCGATCGGCATGGAATAAGTTAATTATTTTATAACTCGGCAGCAAATCGAAAACGAAATTATATCTATATTCTTCCATAACCTTAAAAGGTTTTACTTATTATAAATCTAAATAAATAATCGGTACTTACGTCGTAAAGCTTTTTTTACGGAAAAAAACTTTATCGCCGACTCTAAAGTCGGCTAAGCGACGTTTCTTATTAGCCTATACCTTTTAACGTTTTTGCGTTTTTAGCGCAGCTTTTTTCGCCAGCGTTTAAACGTCCTTAATTTATTTAACGATTACCAATACCCGTTAAGCTAGTTCGGTTTCTGCCTTTACTATATTTAAATCCAGCGACAATAAGTTCCGGATATCCTTATTTAATATAACCTTTAACGGGACCATATTAATTAACGAATACTATAATAAATTATACGCGAAATTTAATACCGGTATATGTACGTTTTAATCGTTTTAATATTTATTAATATAAAAGTGCAAACGTTAATCCAGTTTTTAATTCGTAAACTTGATAACTTTTTAGGTTTACGGGTATAAGGCGCTTTTATAACAATATTTTATACCGGTAAATTCGTTTAATTTAACCAAAAATTAAAAAATAAATTATTTTACGTTATCGCTGATTTAGATAGCGGGCATTTTAAGGAAACGATATAAGTATCGATAATATCGGCTAATTAAGGTTTCGGCGGTATTAATCTTTTTATTTAGCAAAGTTACTATAATTCTGCTAAATTTGTCGATAAACGTCCATATATAATTATAACCGTAACGGTTTTTTAGTATATTTTTTCCGTCGACGACAACGTAATCCCAGATATTATTCGGAATAAGGAAAAAGTAAAAAAATTCCGGGGTTTTATTTCGAGGCGTTTTGTTCCGACGGTATTTGTAATAATTCCGAATATATTGTCGGATATTTTACTTAAGCCGGGGCCAGGTATATTTTTATATTAACATCTTAATTACTTTATTTTGGCTAAAATACGTAAATATTTTAAGTACGTAAATTTTGCGGATAAGTGCGGTACGGAAAAAAATACGACCGTTAATTATTTTTTCGGATATTATTAATTTATTATCTCTTTTGCTTAAATTCTGTACCTCGTTTTCGCGACGGATAAGGTCGACCAGGTCGGTACCTTATGGAATATTTTCGATTCGTACCTTAGTCGGCCTTTCGTTGGTAGCAGCGATAAAAAAGTTTAATCGTTTTGGCGGAATCAGGGTTTGGTTTTTTTCCTTTATCTTTCGGGTTTTAATTATAAGTAAATCCACCGTTTTTCGTAATAAGGTATCTGCGATAACATTTTCTTTACTAGGTCAATATTGGAAGGTAATATCGAAATTAAAAAGGAAGTCGGCTTATCGGATTTGGCGCGTAAAAAAAACGCGTTTACTTACGAAGTATAATAAGGCTTGGTAATTAGTAATAACAAAAAACTTTTGTTCTTAAAGTTTAGGGCAGTAATGCTCGAGGGTTTAGACTATCGTAAGTAGCTTTCGGTCTTAAATAAGATACGCCCTTTTTGCTGGGGTTATAATTTTCGAAAAATATCCTACGGGTTTTCATTCGTTATTTTTTTGTTATTGCCAAATAATACCTCCAGTTACGTTACGGGATGCGTCTATTTCCACTTTAATTAATCGGCCGGGTCGAAAAAAGGCCAGAACTAAAACTTCGCAAACAAACCGTTTTATTTTTTCGAAAATTCCCTTTTGTTCGGGTCCTATTACGAAAAAAGTATCTTTTTTTAATAAGTAATTTAATAGCTCGGTTATGCCGCTTTTATGGTAACAAAACATTCGTACGTAATTACAAAGTTCTGTAAATAAACGGATTACGGTACGGTTATTAAAGTTTTTAAACTTTTATTTTTAAATTACCTTAATTTTGGCTAGGTCGATGGAAATATTTACGCCTATTTTTATGATAATACCAAAATAATCTATTTTCTTAACGTTAAACCGGAATTTTTTAATATCTTTTTAAAGGTTGGCCTTATATAGCCGGTAAATAACTTTTTCGTAATATTCCTAATATTCTTTTTAGGGCCAGAATAAATTAATACGTTGTCGGCGTAAACGTTTACGTAATAATCGAGGAATTTATGTAATTAGGCATTAATAAACGATTATTACCAGGCAAAGCTTATTTTAAGTTTAAATGGAAATACCTTTTATTAAAACGTTTTTTAACGGATTTTAAATACTATTAAATATTCCGATCCAATAACGATACGAAATTTATAAAACGCCTGGATAATATCGATTTTGGCAAAACGTTTGGCGTTTCGACAGTTAAATATAATACCGTTAAATAAAAGGGTTAAAATAAGGTAATCTTTTAAATGCTAGTTCCTTTAACGGTAATCGATATAACACCGGCGTTCCGACAAATAAAGTTTTGGAGCAAATAGAATTAAAACGGTATCTTTTTACATATATAGTTCGATAAAATCCATCTTTAATAATTTGTTTACCACTTTTTTCTTTAACGGAAGGTATTAAATAGGCGTTTTATAAGTGGGGGGTTTAAAGGCGGGTATCGGCCGGTCGAGTTCCAGGACCACGTTATAGCCAGGTCGGAAGTTTGGAAAGGTATTAGCTTTTTTTTAGAAAAAGAATCCTTCCAGGTAAGCGAAAAGTTCTGGTAAAAGCTTTCGGACTCGTTTTACGTATTCCGGATCCTTATTTTCGGAAAAAATGATTCTTTGGCCGTTATATATCTTCTATTTTTGTAAAGCAATTACCATTATAACGTTCGACTTTTTATTTTCAAAAGGAATAACTTTTTAAGGTAACAGGTATTTGCTTTATCGTTCCGTACGGGAGTCGGTTTTTAACTTATTCGTTAATAAGGCGACAATTATATTATCCTTAGCAGTTTTTATAGCAGAGATGGTTGGCTTGGTATTATATGCGTCCGGTATATCTTTTTTATTTATTATATCTGACGGAGTAATAGGTACGGGTATTAAAATGGAATCGTTTTCGGGTTTTTTTCATAAACGTCGAAAAATTTGGTATTGCTTATTGGCCTTTTTTATGGCGCGGTTACGGCAGTGGACGTTTTTTTTGAACTTTAGGGTCGACGTACCCGTCCAGCAAGTATCGGGCTGGGAGTTTAATCGCTGGTAAGAATTTGGCCAAAGCTAATAAGTCGTCGGGCCAGATAATATTTTTGTTCTTGCAGTCCAGTAATAAGTTATATTTTTCCATCCAGTCGAGACCGATAAAAATGTCGTATTTAGTATTTATAATCTGGAAAACTTGATCGGAAAAACGTCGTCCGTCAATTTCGAGTATTATAATCATTTGGGCTTTTATTTGGCCGGCGGGTTACTTCCGGTAATCCTGTAATTAAATTAATTTTTTTAGCCGGATAATACGAACTTATAATTATTTTTTCGCTTATTTAGCGAAAAAGGGGTTAACGAAAAGTCGGGTTTGTACTCCGGTATTACAGAAAACGGCGGTACGTAAATTAATCCCATTTACTTAAATTTGCGTAATTTTGATAAAAGCTTTGCATTTTTTAGGGTTACCTACTTCCGTTATTGTTAATATAAGGAGGACCATCGAGGAATCTTCCGATAGTTTTACTTTTTTTCCGATTTATCGGAACTGGATAAATTTTTTATTATCTTTACCGCAGCAACCTTTTTCTTATTAGGGCAGTTGCTAGCCTTATATCCTATTTTATTATAATTAAAGCATGTACCAGCCTTTTAATAAACCTTTTTCTTAACTTCCGATAAAGGCTTGCCGGTATTGCCCGAAGTTTTCGATTTGCCGGGATTGCCATTTGAACGGGGTTTCTTATTTTTATCTTTCGGTCCATCAGGGTCGTATGGTCGGAGCTTACGCTTTTGCTGGCGCTTTTTGTAGGCGAGCTGGTTGCTGTAAGCGGTTGTAACGATACGGTTACAAAACTTTTCGTAGGTAACGTTAAGATCGCGGCTGTTTTTAAAAAGGCGTAGGTTGAGGTTTGGGGAAATATGTTCCTACAGAACTTGCTTTTATTCGTTTTTGGTAATTTTGGCCTTTTAAGCGAAAGCGTTAAATTTAAAGATAAAATTATGGATATTTTGATTTTTACCGGGCTTAAAGGTAAAGGTACGGAAGGTTTCTTTGGCAGCGGAGGTTTGGTTCGGGTCGTAATACGATAATTCCAGCACCTGGATTATTTCGGTTACGTAAAAGAAAGATCGCGTGATCGATCGGTAACGAGTTTTAATTGCTTATTCGGCCTTTCCTTCCAGAAGGCTTATTAAGTAAACCATGCGGGTTTTTTCGTTCCGAAAGGTTAGTTTATTTACTTCGAACTTATTTGCGACCTTACGGACCCAGGCGTTAAATTTGGTCTTGTTACCACTAAACTTGGCAGGGTCGTTGGCGTGGGCTCTTTCCTTTCGGTTATAGTTAAGGTTTGCGCTATCAACTTCCGCGAACTTGCGGAAAGCGGGCCATGCTGCCATACTGATAGGGCGAAACGTGCTGGTGCTACCGAAAGCGCTATCAATTATGTTTTCTCGGCGAGGGCGGTCGGCGTTGTCGGAAAAAGTGGGGGAATAATGGCTTTGTCTGGCCTGAAGGCGAGCGACTTCGTCGCGGAGTTTCTGGAATTCTTCCTGGACATCCTAGTTGTCGTTAGCCATCTCGTCGACCAGCTGCCTGTCGGGGTCGATTTCTGAATGGCTGTGGTCTTGGTTTTGATGGTCTTGGTTTAATAAACCCTCTATCTTTACGGATTCGGTTTCGTTTTGCGATACGTCGTTTTCTGCCGTTTCTTTAAGGTACTTGTCGTTTTCTGTATTCTGGTCTGGGTCTTGGGAAGGTATTTCGTTTTCTGCACTTTTAATTTTACCTTTAATTAATCTGAATCGTTCTGAACGTCGACTAGCTAATGGGTAATCTTTCCTAACAGACATCTAGTCTTGATGCTGGTTAGTTTGGGTCTTGGTTTTGGGTCTAGTCTGGGACGCGTTGTTTTTCGTCGTTACGTATCGACGTAAAAGAGGTGTGGTGCCTTATTTATTGATTGCTAGGCCAGCGAGGAAGGGAATGAGCTTAGAATAATGTTACGGCCAGCGAAATATAGCATGATAGCTAGTTTATTGGCGCTATGAACAAAGATTTTAAGCTGAAGAAAGGAAGGAAGGAAAGGCAGAGTTGCAAAGTGCGTGAAGATCTACAAATGTCCCTACTCTCTGTGTGGCAGGTGGCTAGTTCGTATGGCAGCTGTTACCCCACGGTTTAATCCTGGTGGCTGTCGTCACAATAATTATCTGATTTAAATCGGTTAAAAAATTAGTACAAAAATTAATACGACGCTGCTAGCGGGATAATAAGGGTTAACGTATTTTTGTTACGATACGATTAACCGTATCAAGCTTAATCTGCTTAATTTTAATTATTCCTTTTTCGTCCTTTTTTATTTTTAGGCTCGCTTGATTTTTTATTTTAATATTATTAGTAATTTTTAACCGTTTAAAAAAAGTTTATAAATATTATGTAAAGAATGCGAAAAATAATAAAATTAATTCGTTCCGTTTATTTATTTCTATTTTTGCTTATCTTTTTTTATACATTTCCTAAATTCCTTTATGTTAAAATTCGTTCCGCCATCCGTTATAATAACTTAGACTTTTGTATAAAGCTCATATTTCTTTAACGCCTTATATAACGTTTAAGTATTCGATTTTCCTTTTTCATTTTCGCATAACTAGATGTTAATTAAAACGTATTTAAATATTTAATTTTTGTTAATAAAATAAATATATACGCCTTAAAAAGCCTATGCTAGGCCAAGGAAAGTTCAAACGTTTATAGTTATCGAAACGTAAGATTCGGAAGAAAGATTTTATAACTTTAACCGTACGACTTCCCCCGCGTACTTTTCGTATTTATTTTTAAGCTTACGGGATTTTGAAAAATTATAAATAAGGTATATATGCCGGACCTAATTAATAAAATGCGGATTTTCGATAAAATAAAAAGGTAGGTACAAGCTGGTCCATATTTTAATCATAAAACCATTATTTTTAAATAAAATTCCGATAACGTAAAACGGATACTGTTAAATTATAATTAATACAGTAATTAATACGATAATTAATACGTATTAAGATATCTTACTTATAATAAAACTTATAACGGCTTACGTTTCCTTATTTCGAACTAACCTTCTTTTTTCGCATAATTTACTATTTATATAATTTTTTAACGTAATGGTGTTATTATTATTTTTGCTTGATTTCGAATATATTCGGGTTTTATAATAAAATTTATAGATTATTATTGGTTAATTTGTTTTAAAATTACGTTATGGATCTAGCCTTACCAATGCCGAGACGTTCGATTAAAGACGAAGATTTTTTGAAAAAGTATTTTGTTTATATCATCAAGGGTAACTCTTTTTTAAAACCATGGCCGCCGCATAAACCACGCCTTGAATATTTCGGCATTTTCCGTCTTATAAACATAATATATTAAAACGCCAAATCGTAAAAATAATTCGTTTATTTTTTGTACGTTATCCTAAAATCCTGAGCTAGCCCTCGGTCGGGTCGGGAATTTAATTTCTTTAACGTATTTATTATTTAATTTGTTATTATCCGATTCGTTAAAATCCTTTTCGTTCCCTTAATTAAATTCGTTCCTTAATTCCTTATTATTCCTCTTTTAACAATCTGTTTCGTTAAATCCGTAATTATTTTTAAATTCGTCCCCGTTCTTAACGTTCGGTTACTTCCTAGATTTAGGTTCGCCTTTATTTTCGCCTTCGTTTTTGTTTTTATCGTATAAAACATTACTTAATTCCTGCAACTAACCTTCCATTTTAAAAGCTTTTTTATTTAATCCCGACGCATAATTTTTTTCGTCGGTTATGGCCTGGTTAAAAAGGTTAATAAAAGGCGGTAACATATTATAATAATAAGTTCAAATAATATTTAAAATATATTACAAATTTCGTTATTAAACGTAATCGTATACAATTAATACATTAAAAACAGAAAATTAATACGTTAAAAATAAAAAATTAATACGGACGAAAACGTAAAAATAATATACGCTAAATATAGCAAGCGGATTATTTATTCTCCGACCTATTTATTTAACGCTTATTTTATTCCGAACTTTTCGGATAAATTTTTTTAACTTTTTATCTTTTTCCGAACCCTATATAACCGGAATAACTTTCTTTATAAATAAAGCCACATCTTTATTACGTCGCGTATTAAGCGATATTATAAGAAAAACCCCAGTTAACCGTATTAATGCACGGTTTAATCGTTTTACAAATTCGTTTATTACCCTTATTATTATTATTATAACGATTATTAATAATAATAATCTTAATCCTTTAAAAAACGAAATTTTTATCTCGGGAATTCGAATAATAAAAATTATTAAATTATTCCGATAACAACCGCCGACTGCTTTTACGTTTAAATAAAATGTTATTAGGTAAGAGCAAATTTTAAAGCAAAATGTTTACGGTCGCTAAATACAAAAAAGGAAAGTTAAAATAAAAATTCGATATCGTCGCTTTAAACCTAGAAGTAAGTTACATATCTTAAATTAATACGTTAATTAATACGAATTTAATTTTAAAAAGTTGTAACGTTACGCGAAATTTGGCGGTTTTAAAAATTATATACCCCGTTAATTCCATAGCACCTTTTTAAGCTTGTAGTCCGGTAGATCTTATTTAATATGCGACTGAAAAATGATTTTAAGATTTAGCGATCGGCGTTAAAAATATTATAGGAAACGGCGAAAGATAGATTAATTACGTTATTTACCAACAGTAATTTATGTACGATTTATGCAAAAAGAATTATTATTTACCCGAAAAATTTCCGTCTAGTTAAGCAGATTTATAAGCAGATAAACTTAAGTTTTTTTCCTAATATCGTATAATAAATATTAAGTATTTCTTTAAAAGGAAAAGTTTTTACCCGAAATTTAGCCGAAATTTTTTTAAGTAAGTTAATTATATATATATTTACCTAATTTTTTTTAATTTAGTAATTAAGTACTAAATTTCCTTTTTAATATATTTTTATAAATAATAAGGTATTACTTAATTTTTTTATATTTTCAATCGTATTAATAATACGATATTAATTTTGATACTTATAATTAATTTAAGATAAATATTATATCAAACAAAATATTATTTTTTTACGTTACGGTTATTAATTAAAGGTATAAACATATTATATTTTTAATATAATACGTATTAATCTTCATATTAATCGATTTTTTATTATATTTAATATAATATCGGTTTTCGGAAAAAACGGCGGTAAACCTTTTCGCAAACGTCGTAAACTTAATAACGCGTTTTCAAGTAATAAGCATACCATAAAAACGCGAAAGCGTAACGAAAAACTTTTTCGCGAAAATTTTAACAAAAAGGTTATAAAAAATACCTAACAAGCATTACGAACTAAAATCCGCCGCGATAAAGCAGCTTAAGATAAAAAGTACCCCGAACCGGACCTTATTATTTAAAATAAAACTTACCGTAATATTATCGATACCGCTAATGATTTATTATAAATTTTGCTTTTGGTAACGTATTAATTTCCGTATTAATTATTTCCAGTTGCTTACAAAATAAATACTTTAAATAACTTGCAGCTTAATATAATATCGATTTTAAATTACGTTTTAATATAATAAAAGCGGTTATAAGTAACTCGGACTAATTATTTTATAAACTTCCTAATTTAAATAATAATTTTTTATAAACGTCCGTTAGCAGAAAATGGGAATTTGTTCCCGAAAAAAAGTTATCGGAAAACGAATAAATCGCCTTATTTTAATAGGATAATACAATTCGTCGTTATCTTTATTTTCAGAAGTTCGAAAATAAATTAACGTTAGTAATTAACGATACGGTATATACCATGGCCGAAAAATTTCCCGAATTATTAGAACTAACTTCGGATAAGTTTAACGCTTTGCTATTAAATGTTAAAAAGGTAAATTTTTGTTTTTTTCATTTTTATTTTTTATCTTTTCCCTTTATTTTCCATTTTAATATATATTAACTAATTTTTTTTAAATAATTAATTATAAACTTAATCTTAACCTATATTTTAATTTATTACCGTTACATATAAAACACTTTGCCCGAATAGTTATTAACGTAATCGCGGAACATGCCGGACGGAAAGCGCCTTCGTTAAAGCATAAAAATTATAATGTTTTAGTTAAGTAACGGGAGACGGTAAGTTAATTAGTACGTAGATTAATACGTTTATTCGTTATTAACTTAATTTTATAGTATTAATTATATTATGTTTATATTTATTAGGTTAAACTTTTTTAAAAGCTTTTATAAACTTTATATTATAAGGCTCGACAAAGTTATTACCATTTACGTAATGGGAACTTAATACCCGAAATTAAGCTGGGTATTCTTAATTTTTTTCGTAGCGAAGGAGAAAATAAAGCTTAGGTTACCTCGATTTTTTATTATCTTTATAACATTTTTAATATTTGTTTTTTGATGGCGGATAACAAAAAAAAGCTCTTAAGCAATTTTATCAAATTTTAACCTTCCGATATTTAAACCTAGAAAAAGTTATTTCCGTAAGTAACGGATAAACTTAAATTATGCCTCCGGTTTTATAAATTCCGGTAAATTAATTACCTATTTTATTAACGTATTAATTTTCGTACTAATCCATTTTTTTAGCCTAGTTCGAAATATAAATTTCGTCGTTTTAGTTACTTTTTAAAAATGCGGTCGTATTTTTAGCCTACGGTTACCGGAATATTAAAAGAAGTAATTTTCTTCGGTTATAATGCCCGCAAGTTTCGTAAGTTTTGGTCGCCTTATTTTTTCGGCCCGGCCTGGCTCTGGAATAATACGGTAATACGATGGTTCAAAAAACCCGCTTTTCGTTCGGTTCCTAAGCAAAAAATAAAGTTGGCAATAGTATTAATATATATTTTTAAGGGTTTTCCGATTACCTTTAAGGCGTTTATAAACAACTTTTTCCTAAGCGTACATTTATTTGGTTTATAGAATATAATGGATTAAGTAGTTTGGCTAAATTGGGAAATTCGTAACTAATTTTGCTTGGTTTATAAAGTAAAGTAATTAATACGTAAATTAATACGCAGATTAGTACGCAGATTAGTACGCAGATTAGTACGCAGATTAGTACGCAGATTAGTACGCCTTTATAATAATTTTGCATTTAAAGTAAATACGATTTTTAATTCTTTATGTTCTGACGTTATCATGATTTTTACCCAATGAGTACCCGTAGGTGGTTAGCTCGTGGGTTAGTAGTCGTGGGTATTTTTGAACAATTGCCAAGACCATCCACGGGTGGGTAGTCCGTAGGTACCCAATGGGTACCCACTGCAACCTCTAGGCCTGTCAGCCCATAACCGACGCTCCTGAAGAGGGATGGCTGCTTCGCTCCCGGCGCCGCCAGGCACACCTGAAGAAAGATGGGCGTTTACGAAACCTTGTACCGCCAAGTATATGGCGGAATTAACTTCTCTCCCCCTTTCCTCCCCGTCTATTTAACATCGTTACGCCTCCCTTTTCATGCGATTTTTCTCCAGCTTTATATGATCTTTAGACAGCTCGACTCGCTGAGATCGCATTCAAGACGGCCGCTGTCGATGCCTGCCAGGCGCCTTTCGCGCAGCACCCCTCGCCGCCGTTTTCTGAGGAAGCAATGAAACAGACGGCTTTAGCACACTTTAAAGAATACCTGTCGCGGCCGGTCGATGATAAGCCTTTCGTTGCGAAGAACATTTAAAAAGAGCGCGATCGTTTATGGCAGCATTGGACGAAGTAAGCTACTAGCTTGCTCTTGCTTATCATTCCCTTTGTCGCTTTACCTCCTGCTCAGCTGACGGAGCTTTTACTGATTAATACAGGTTTTGTAAAACCTTGTCCATCGATAGCCGAACTACGTGGCTGCAGTTTGTTGCCCACCCCGAAACTGCCGACGCCTAAGCCCTTTTCAAATCGTTCCTACGTACCTATACCGATACGTCGATGCAGGAACGTATTGTTCTCGGCCGTCAAGAATACGAGCACAAGCGCATGCTTAATTTGGCGTTTAGCCTGACAGAATCTGGCGGTAACTGGTTGCTTGCGGGGAGTATTATGTTTTTCGACAGCAGCGGCGAGACTTTCAAACTTAGGCCGATACTTGGAGATTAAGATGAATCAGTGTAAGAATATAGCCCCCTACAGCCAGACAGGGCTAGGACAGGACCCCATAAATCCTGATAAGAACGTATGCAGTAACAGTCGCTGATACGACCCGACAAGGGGCTCGTGGCTCAGTGGAGCTAGCAATTGATCTGATTATATAACAATCAGTAAGGAAGAGAGCAGTAGAGAAGGGCCAGCATATCGCATCGTTAAGGTCGGTTTCTTTTTTCTCTTATATATCGCGCTGAAGTATCCTGGTAGTCGTTCTATACAGCGCACGGTCCTGACTTTCTTCGTTATACAGTGGATATTCGCCGAACTGGCGGGCGAGATCGGTTTAAAGACCGCCCCGACCTATCAGAAAATTGAAGCGACGCTTATGGATATCCACATAATCCTTACGACCTTATGGTTATATTCGGATGATATCTTTTATATGCTTATTATGCGAGTTTTATTCCATTTAGTTATACTTTTAAAAGCTATCGGAGGCTTTCGACAGGGTATCTTGATAAACCTTATATATAAACAGTTTAAGGTAGCCGTTTTACGTAACCCGGAGAACCGCAGCCGAACTAAAACTGTTGTTTTAATCTGGATAAAGAGGAATAAGATTAAGGAAACCTTTAGGACGAGCCGTTTACGAAATGGTGGCTGGTAAGTTATTCGTCGGAAATAATATTTCTTTTTTGCCGCTTGCCCTCGTTTCTTTAACCGTTAAGAGATTTTATAGGATTCGTTTCGATATTACGTTAATCCTTAATTGCTTCTTTTATTTTGCCAGTATGATTTTTACGCGGACGATTTAGGATCGTGCCTTTGAGGCCGGCTTTAATAACATCGATGAGATATTCGACCTGTTACGGCCATTGTATGCAGTAGAACGCTGGTTTATTAGCAAGCTATAGACAAAGATTTCAAGGTGAAGAAAGGAAGGAAAAAGGAAGAGAATGGCCACTTGTACGGCAGACCTAAATAGGCCAAGGGCTGTGCTGCCATCAGCTGTACAAAAGTGGGGTCTGACGTGCCCCAGCTGCCAGTGCCGTCACACGACCGACCTAACTTAGAGTCGGTCGATTTCGTATCCTTGAAATGGAGGCCGGATATCGTAAACTAGCGGATGTTCCCGATTACTTATAATACGCTGAATAAACTGTGACATCGTATTCTTTTTGTTAGGGATTAGAATATAATATAATAATGAAGATGTAGAATTAAGAGAGAAAAATACGAAAGTCTGCGAGCTAGCTAGATATATATGGGGCTGCCAAGGTTGGAGTCCTTGGCATACCAAAACACCCCACATAATTCCTAACACTATAGGCTTAGATTAATAGCAAAGGAGCGAAAAACTAAAAGAGTGACTATTTACATAGGAAACCGACTTCCTTATATATCTTCTTGCCTTTAAGTATATGGTCTCTGTATGGTCTCTGTGGTACCCGCAGAGACCGTTCGTTAAATCGAAGTTTTGCTGCTTTTCTATGGTCATCTTCTCGGTCGGGTGGAATCCCCAACTTATAACATAGGCATCATTTATATATAAAATCGGTGTCACCCCCTTCTGCACTAAAATAAGCTTTGGGCACAGACCATGTAGGCCACCTTTGCGGTAACATTCTAAGTATTTGTCATCCTAGGTACATTAGTGGGTGGCTAGATACTTAAACTTACAGTACTAGTACTAGTTACTTTCTGGCTCGACACTGTCATCGCAGCGTTACTTAAGGTTATTCCTTGTGGGGCGCTGAACTATTGAGGCAATTGTCACGTAATGCGGTATATAAGGGGGAAGTACTTGTACCAGTGTGGCGCATTAGCGACCCCCTACCATAATGGGCTTCCAACTGTCCAGTTCCTCTGACACTAATATAACTTTGTTGTTTCCCCTAGCGTAATTATACTCTAAACGCTGTAATGCTAATAATAGATAATAGTGCAGTGCACTTAAAAACGACGATTACGAGGGAGTCTATATCTCAGCTCCAGTCACATTCTTGGCAGGCCAGGTGGCAAAGGACATGGCGGCCCGGCGCGTGCTGCATTGCAGTAAGTTCGATTAAAAGATAAGTGGCTTTCCCCGCAAGCAGCGGTCATGTCACTCTATTGGCCGCCGCGGAGATGACCAGCTGGCCTAGGTTCAGACGTGGCAACTACAGGAATTCACGACTTGAATCATCACCGCCATAACTTTATCAGCACTCATTAACGCTCTTGCCAACTCTCTTGATTTTGGAACCATGGCTTCAGAAAGATTGCAGCGGAGCCATTCTAGAAGATTCGAGGAGGAGGACGAGCGGAACCCGCAGGAGAGTGGGAGTTTACGAAACGACGCCACAACCCCGCCCGACGTGGAGACTCCAGAGTATGATGCCAGGCTCCCAACGACAGCGGATCCGCTCTCGCCGCTAACGCCGAATGCGACTTCTACCATTGAGGTTCAAGCGATCAAGTCGAGAGGAGCTGGCAAGCGTGCGTCCTCTGCACCACCAATGTCTTGCGCCGTACCTCCGTACCGATATTCTCCTCTGCCAGAGGGCTGTATTCGCTTGCTTCGACTTATGCCGCATCGAGACGAACACGCCCCGATACAAGGCCAACTCTTCGAGTATCCTCTCCTGGACTCAGGGAAAGGGACCCATCTGTACGAGGCTTTATCTTACGTATGGGGTTCTCAAGAAAAGCCTCAATCTGTTTCCACAGATAAGGGTTACCTGTCCGTCACAACAAACCTCTACATGGCACTAAGACGCCTTCGAGGTTGCGTTTTGGACCGAATTATATGGATAGATGCTATCTGCATCAACCAAAATGATACGGAAGAACGGAACCGCCAAGTTCAGTCCATGGCGAAGATCTATGCTAAAGCAAGCCGTGTCGTCGTTTGGCTTGAAGAAGCGACGGCCGGCAACGGCCAAATGCACGGAAAGGCCATAACCGATGGCGATCGGGCGCTCGAAGAATTACGCGCGGCTGCAGATGGCCAGCTTTCGGAATCTTTAGATAGCGAGACGAACCAGCAAACAATCCTTTCGCTGCTTCAACGGTCGTGGTTTCAGCGCATCTGGGTAAGGCAACAGAGCATCGACGGAATTGGCAGAAGTTGTTAACGAAGTCGTTTCAGGTACTTCAAGAAGTTGCCGCGGCTCGACATATCCTTATCATGTGTCGTTCCGCAGAGATTGACGGATATGCGTTCTGCTTAGGGCTGAACGCATCAAATCTCGCCTCTCATGATTCAGATATTCGGAGTCGGATCCGTTCAGCCGCCTACCTTATAAAGGGCGCAATCTTCCGGCCTCAACACGTGACTAATGGCTCAGACAGGTTCTCCCTTAATATACGCCCTCTAGGGGAGCTGGTAGATATGTACCACAACCGTAAGGCTACTGATCGCCGGGACAAGGTCTATGCCTTGCTCGGCATGAACTCTGATGATCACATCGCAGCTGGCCTATCGCCTGATTACGGGATTTTGTGGAAAGACCTCTTTCATCGGCTTATCAAGTTTCTTATCGGTGAACAAGCATTTGTGGAGACTTGGGAGGAAAAGGAGATTGCAGTAATTAAGAGCAAGGGCTGTGTTCTTGGCGAAGTATCCTCGGTGGAAAGTGGTGGTGATTGGAATGATATACAGAGCGTGGACATCACCTCAAAGAATACACCTGGATACTTAGGCCAGAGGAAGGAATGGAGTGGTCGTTGGGCTCTCCATGCCACGGCGAAATCCATCCGGAAAGGTGACGTTGTCTGTCTATTGCAGGGAGCGTCAAAGCCCACGATCATCAGGCTATACGAAGATTATTGTGCCGTTATTGCAATTGCCTTTACCCCTACGGACGACAAACGAATTGAGGGGTTGCGTATCAACTGGCCAGACCTTTTGCGGTCGATAACAATCTTCCGCCGTGATTTTCTACTCGTCTGGGACTGGGAAAAGCCCTGGGAAAGGCCGGGAGATGGAGAAGACTACGAATGCCTCATGAACAGCCGAGTACCGAAGCATGCAAAGACGGAGTTGGAAAGTCACCTGGACAAGGCAGCTAGGTTACGGAACATGGGACTGATTTTAGGAGACTCGGAGAAGGATGAAGAGGCAGAAGGGAATCTTCTAAAGGCAATAAATGCCCACGACCGAGCCTCTGGGAAAGAGCTTTTACACACGCTAGCAGCTATGGACGACCTAGTATTAATGTACAGAGGTCGAGGTGATTTGAAGAAGGCAAATAAGCTGGGAATGATGACGGATCTACTTGGGCGAAGAGGCGACTACGCCCAGACCACTGAAAAAGGGATGATCCGGATTGCAGGATCATTTGATCAAGAAGTGATGAAGCTTCTACTCGACCGGAGAGGGAACGAGGCCCAGATCACTGAAAAGGTAGTTAAGGCAGCAGCTTGGAACGGGAGCAGTGGCAAGGAGGTGATGGCACTGCTTCTCGATCAGCGCGGCACCGAGGTCAAGATCACTGAAGAGGTTGTCAAGGCAGCAGCTGGGATCGGGAGCAGTGGCAAGGAGGTGATGGCACTGCTTCTCGATCAGCGCGGCACCGAGGTCAAGATCACTGAAAAGGTGGTCAAGGCAGCAGCTGGGAACGCGAGCAGTGGCAAGGAGGTGATGGCACTGCTTCTTGATCAGCGCGGTGACGCGATCGTAGTCACCCCTGGGCTAGTTGAGACGCTTGCGGGATCATTTGACGCACTCGCTATGGAAAAACTTCTTACATACAGT
>QJOA01000958.1:0-18705 GCA_004155915.1 Monosporascus sp. CRB-9-2
CCCCCCCCCCCCCCCCCCCCCCCCCCCCCCCCCCCCCCCCCCCCCCCCCCCCCCCCCCCCCCCCCCCCCCCCCCCCCCCCCCCCCCCCCCCCCCCGACTTATATATTAAAAGCTATTATTTATATATTTAAATAATTATAATAATAGTTATAACGTCTTATATATATAAGCAAAATATGCGGACGAAAGAAACACTTTTTAGCATTTTATAATAACAAATTTAAATAACTTGATAATAATATATTCTATTAATTTAAATTAATCGATTTTTTGTCGTTAAACGCCTTTATAATTTTTTATAAGTACGCGTATTATATCAGGGCTTATCGTAAACGTTATACTTTTATTCTTTCGTTTTAATTTCCTTACAACGATCTTCTTTAATGATTATTAATTACTTTTTTTATCTTTTTTTTAAAACTAAAATATTTAATTCTTTTATATAATATATATTTTTTTCGTTTTAAAAACGTTTGTTGTTAATTCTATAACGTTAATTTAAAATATAATTCGTTTCGCGTAATTGAATACTTTTTTCCCCAAAAAAATTAATTTTATATAAAAATAATAAGTTACTTTTTATTTAAAAATTAACCGATTTAATAACCTTTAACGAATTACCCTAATAATCTCCATATTTCTTTTCTCAAATAACGTCTTTTTTTGGTTACTTTCTTAGTATATTTAAAGGTTTTCGTAAGCAAGAAACAAATAAAACCGGCGAAGGTTAACAAAAAAGGGTCGGCGTAAATATAACTAAAAAGAATTTTAATTCGAAAAAAAAAGTTATTAAAATCGAATAAACTAAAACCAATTTTCGTAAATCTAGATTTAATATTACCGAATATTATAACAACTTAAACGTGTCGTAAAAGCCGGCGAAAAAAACTTTTTTAATAATATAAATATAATAACGTCGTACTAAGTTTTCGATATATAACAAATAAACGCGTTTTAAAATAAAAAAGTAAAATACGGTAAAAGGTTAAAGCCGATACCAAAAATACACGGATATATAAAACGTAATAATGTTATTATTAACGTAATATTTATTGAATTTTTTTCGAATAAGAACTTTCGTGATTCTTAAAAATAAAAAGATGTTTCGAACTTTTCGTACGCGTTCAAATATATTTACTAGAATATTAAATTTATTCGAAACCAAATTTATTTATTATCCAATTAATACTATTTAATATAATTTTTTAATTAACTATTAATAATAAATTATATGGAAACCAAAACTTAAAATAATTTTTCCTTATTATAATAGAAAATAACGTTATAACCTTATATTAAAAATTAATAATTTAAATAATTATCATTTATTTTTTATTTCTTTATTATATTTATTTCAATCTTTTACGGTTTTTCGTATTAATGATCATTATATCCGTAATTATATAAAACTTTATTAAAAACTCCGTCTTGTCGAAGTTATAAATATTTTTCTTTATATTACCGTATTTAACGATAATAATCTAAATAAGTTCAAATTATCTACAAAATATTTTTAAACTTTCGGATAAAACCCGTTAACAATCGATTTTTCCGCTTTAAACGAAAATATAAAAAATTTACCGTTTAATAAAACATAACGCTTAATTAATTTCAACGCGTTTTATAACGCGTTAAGTAAGTAATAAATTCGATATATCCTTAACGTATTAAAACCGAATAGAAAACGTTTATATAGTTAAGTTAAAAGTTTAGTTAATAATAAATTTTTTTCAGTTAACGTTAATTTCTACAAATTAAAAACAATATTAATTCGGGCGCATTTACCGTTAAAAAGATATATTAAGATAAAATATCAAACTTTATAAATAAAACTAAGCTTTTTATAATTAAATTTCAGATCTTTTTTAACCTAAATAACTATATTTATTTTCACATTTTTTATAAAACGTTATATAACGTTAATATTAAAAAATAAACGACTAAAAATAAGTAATTAAAATGGTTAAAAAAGTATTTCGCTCGCTCGTATATCTCAGTCGCATATATATAACGTTACCGATAATGTTTATATTTATTTATAATAATTTAAAAACTAAACTAAATTTAAGAACAAATTAAGCTTAAATTTAAAAAATATAATATATGAAATTATATTAATTTTAATTAAAACATTTTATAATCTATATAATTCACGCCGCCCGATAAATGCTTTTTATTTAAAAAAAGAATCGCTAATCGATAATAATAATTAATTTTTTTTTTTTTTTTAAAAATAAATAAATCAAAAAAGTTAATTAAACGGATTATCTAATAAACATATTCGAAATAATAATTAAAGATATATAAACTTAGAATTAAGATTTTATAACCTTTTTTTATTATAATTAAAAATATAAAACCTTTCGAAAAAATTATAACAAGTTTATAAAATAATTTTAAATAACGTTTTTTTTATCGAAAAAAAGAATTTGCTTAAGTTTAAATAACGATTTTAAAAAGTAATACGTTAAATTATAATAAGCCGGAAAAATTTACGATCGACTATTTATAAATATTAAACGCGAATACGAAAAACGACTAAAATAAGTCCCGAAAATTATCAAAAAAGTTTGTTAAATAAATAATAAAATAATAAAAATTTATAGTTTAAAGTTAACGTTATAAAACTTTCTAAACAATTATTTTAATTATTTAAATAACATAATATTTAAACGGAATAATTTATTATTTAAAGATTAAAATTAAAGTGTCAAGTTATTAAATATAATAAATTTATAATTTAACGAAAAATATTATAATGACGTTTTTCACTTTTGAAATTAAAATAATTTTAATTAAGAAAAAAATATGGATATTAATACGGATATTAATAATTAAATACGTAATAAAGTTTTTAAACGAATTAAGATTAAAATAAACGAAAACGTTAAAGATTAAATATATATAGTATACGTTATAAAACTTACTTAAATATTTATTATAAATTATTTTAATAATTTTTGTATTTTTTAAAACAGTTTTAAAAAACTTTTTTTCTAATTAAGTAATAGGTATATTAATTCAAAACGTATCGTTACCGATTGATTTTTAAAGCAATTAAACGAATTTTAACGTACTTTTTAATTTTTAAATAACGTAATATAATAAACGTTGCGTTTTATTTTTCAAAAAATTCGATTCTTTTAAACTTAAGTTTTACGATATATATTTTTACTTTCCTTAATAAGTTTATAAATTATAAAATAACGATTTAAGGTAACGGTATATACGTAAAAAAAAAACTTCGTTCCGATTAAAAAATACGAAAAAAATAAATATATTATTTTAAAAATTTACGGGCCCGAAAATGTTACGTTTATAGGACGTGGTTTAATATAAGATTTTGTATATAACCTAGTATTTTTCCGGCAATTCCGAAAAAAAAGATATTAATAGAATAACCGAAAAAATAATAATTTTAGTCGAAATAAGTTTAATCGAGTAATTATTATATTAATAAATAAGTTTAATTAGTTTGTTATCGAAAATATTAATATGATAATATTTTATATAACTTTAATTATTTATAAACGAAACGTTAATTTATATATAACGAAACTATTACGAATTAATAACAGTATAATATAATACCTAAAATTAAGATATTTAAGGCCTAAAATAATCGCTTAATTATAGTTTTATATAAGAGAAATCCGCTTAAAATGTTTTATAACGGTCGAATACTAAGTATATAGCAAAGCGAAAGTTAAGAGATAAATGCGCTGAAAGCCGAAAAAAAGAACGTCCCGATTAAGATAACGAATTGCCATCGATTTTATAAATTTCGAAAAAAGCGTTAAAGAATATAAATATATCATGTTTACGACCGATAGTATTCCGATACCTTTTAGAGATTTAAAAAACCAGGTCAAAATTTTTTTATAAGTATTCGAATACGATAAAGAAATCTTAAAAAATTATTAATTTCGAAATACATTTTAATTACCTTTTTTAAATATTAAATTTAAGCTTTTAATACCGTATATCTAGGTTTAAAACGAGAGAACAAAATGTTTAAATAATATAATTAAAAAAGAAATAACTAAAATACGAAATAACGTTAAATTATTCTCTTTTTAATCGTATATATTTTTAAAGTAATAATATATTTATATAACCGTACTCTTAAATTCGTATTTTTTTAGTAGAACTTATACGAAATTTATTATAATTATTTAATATATAACGTACCACACCAGTAAGCGCAACATACCAATAAGCGCAACACTTTTTGACACCCGTTAACTGCACACTTAACCTACTCAACCATAACACCTTAAATCAATTCAAATTAATCGAATGCTTCTTTGTTAATTGTATTTACAGCTTCTCGACGAGTGCACGTATTATATCAAGGCTTGTTGCGGACGCCATATAACCATTCCTTCCTGCCAACCTATATGCGACCGATTGCCTTTAGTAACTGTTGGCAGCAATTCTTTGCTAGACCTTTTTGCTGGTTAAAAGAACTTGTTTATCCTATATAATAAGTATTTAATTTTCTAAAAAACGTTTATTTTAATCGTATAATTGCGTAAGTTTCGAGTTATTGCAAAATTAAATCTAGTGCGCCTTATTATACGCCCCGTAATGTTTCGTAATCCACCTTAACGTGCCCCTTAACGCGCCCTTTAACGCGCCCCTTAACGCGTTTTTTAATACGTTTTATAACGCGTTTTTTGACGTATATTTTTAACGTACGAAAGCCGTACAAGAAATGCTTGCGTATTTGGATTAAGGATTCGGTCGAGAATAGTTATTTAGTCGGTCGGCTTTGGGTCGTACGAATTGGGGGTAAAACTGGCTTAGACGCGTTAAAAGCTAATCGGTTGCGGACAGGTTGGAGGGGGGAAATGGCGATATAACGTCCGTAACGAACCTTGATATAATGCGTGCACTCGTCGAGAAGCTGTAGATACAGTTAGCAAAGAAGCATTCGATTGATTTAAGTTGATTTGAGGTGTTGTGGTTGAGTAGGTTGAGTGTGCAGTTGCCGGGTGTCAAAAAGTGTTGCGCTTATTGGTGTGTTGCGCTCACTGGTGTAGCACGTTAAAAATAAAGTTATAATATTTAATTAAAAGCTTTAATAAACTTATTTATAAATATATAATTATATAACTTACGTAATAATAATTACCGTTAACGTATTATATTATTAAACGGTTCAAACCAGTAAGCGGACCGTTTTGTAGCCTTTTACATTAATAAATTCAAATAATACAACTATAACATATTAAATTATTTTTTATTAGACGTATTTATAGCTTTTTAACAATTACGCGCATTATATCCGGGCTTGCCGTCAACGTTATATTTCCGTTCCTTAGTTTTAACCATTTTACAACGATTATTTTGAGCCGTTATTAGCTGCATATTTTTACCACCGCTTTTTTTTTCGACTAAAAAAAAAAGTTTATTTTTGGTTTTCCGACGTTTACTTAAGATGTTGTTCGTTTTACCCAATTAAGCATTTTCTTCCCAAAAAAAACCAATTTCGTTTAAAAGTAATAAATTATTTTTTATCAAAAAATTAACTGATTCGATAATTTTCATTGGCAAACTGCCTTAATAATTTTTAAATTTCTTTTTCTAAATAACGTTTTTGCTTTATTACTTTATAGATATTTTTAAAGGTTTTTACGGGTAAGGAACGAATAAAACCGGCGGACGTTAACGGGAGAATAGTCGGTATAAATATAATTAAAAATATTTCGAATTCGGAAAACCCGTTATTAAGATCAAATAGAATAAGATTAACTTTTACGAATTTAAATTTGATATTATCGGACGTTATAGTAATTCTAAACGCGTCGTAAAAGCCGGTAAAAAATTCTTTTAGTAATATAGATATGATAACGTTACATTAAATTTTCGATATATAACGAATAAACGCGTTTTAAAAAGAAATTTACGTTAAAAAGTTAAAGCCGATACGAAAGATACGCGGGTATATAAAGTATAATAATATCGTAATTCGCATAATATTTTTCAAATTTTATTAAATAATAATTTTCATAACCGTTAAAAATGAAGAAATATTTCGAACCTTTCGTACGCGTTCGTTATTATTTAATTATTATTACTTCAGGTAATTTCTTAATCGGTTATTAAAAATATGTTATTACGGTATTAAAACTTAAAATAATTTTTCCCGTTATAATAATAAATAACGGTATAACTTAATTTTGGAAATCAATAACTTAAATAATTATAATTTATTTTTTAATTTTATTAGGTTTATAAGTTTTTTACGTTTTTCTGTACTGGTAATTATTATACCTGTTATTATAAAAATTTTTATTAAAAACTTAATTTTATCGAAATTATAAATTTCTTTTTATAGTACCGTATTTTGTAATAATAACCCGAATAAGTTCGAATTATTTACAAAATATTTCTGGATTTTCGGGTAAAATTCGTTAATAATCGATTTTCCGATTAAACGTATTTAAAGAATTTTTTACCGTTTAACAAATTTCGACGTTTAATTAACTTTAACGCGTTTTATAGCGTATTAATTAGGTAACAAATTCGCTATATTTTTAATATATTAGAACCAGATAAAAAACGTTAGCATATTTAAGTTAAAAATTTAGTCAATAATCGATTTTTTTTCGGTTATTAATAATTTTTATAAGGAAGGAATAATATCGGTTCAGGTATATCTATTATAATATTAGGCCTTTAAGCTTGTTAAAATAATTTTATATATAAAATTAAGTTTTATATAATTACATTTTAGCTTTCGGTTTTTAACTTAAATAGCTAAGTTTATTTTCTTTTATTTAATAAGTCGTTTTATATTATTAATGTTAAAAATAAGTAATTAAAGATAAATAATTGGAATATTTGTAAAATTGGTCCGCTTACTGGTTTGGACCGTTTAATAGTATGGCACGTTATAAGAAAAAACAAAACTTTTAAAATTTAAATTTTAAACCGTAAATGTTTTTTTTATTAATTATCGATTTACGAATATTTCTGAAATTTAAAACATATTAATTTATTAAACCATTATTATTCGAATCGTATAATTTAACGAAAAAAAATTCTTTTTTTAAATAAGATTAAAATTTTCAAAAAATTCTTTTCTTTACGATATAAAAAATTAATCATATATATTATTCCGATAAATAATATTATTTAATTAAATTTATAACTATCTAAATATATATAACGTCCTACATTACCTTACCAGATGCACCACCTTACCGGATGATTTTTGGCACTCCGTAAAAACAAATTTAAATAACTTAATAATAATATATTCTATTATTTTAAATTAATCGAATTCTCTTTCGCTAAATATATCGATAACTTTTTAATAAATACGTATATTATACGCGGGCTTGCCGTAAACGTTATACTTCCGTTCCTTAGTTTTAATTCTTTTGTAACAACCTTTTCCAGTTACTATTAGCTGTATTTTTTAATATTTCCTTCTTTTTATGTCAAAAAAGCGTATCCTTCTTATATACTAAATATTCTTCCTTTTTAAAAACGTTTACTTTTGGTTTTATAACGTTTACTTAAAATATACTTCATTTTACGCAATTAAACGTTTTCTTTTCGGAAAAAAGCAGCTTTATATAATAATAACATATAACCTTTTATTACAAAATTAACCGATTTAAATATTTTTATTAACGAATTAACGTGCCATATATATAAGCGAGGGATATATATAAGCGAGCCCCTTTTTAGCATTCCGTAACAATAAATTTAAATAACTTAATAATAATCTATTATATTAATTTAAATTAATCGGATTTTTTTTGTTAAATATATTTATAACTCTTTTATAAATACGCGTATTATTTCCGGGCTTGTTATAATCGTTATATTTTCGTTCTTTCGTTTTAACCTTTTTACGATAACTCCCTCCAGTTATTATTAGCTGCATTTTTCCATTATTATTTTTGGGGAGGGGCAAAAAAGTTTATCCATTTTATATAATAAACATTTTTTTTATAAGAAACGTTTTATTTTTCGTTTTGTAACGTTCATTTAAAATATAATTTATTTCGCATGATTAAACTGTTTCTCCAAAAAAGAACAGCTTTATATAATAAAAATATATAATCTTTTATTATAAAATTAACCGATTCGAATATTTTTATTAGCGAATTACCTTATTAAATTTTAATTTCTTTTGCATATATCGTTTTTATTTTATTACTTTACGGATATTTTTAAAATCTTTCGTAAAAGCTAAAATAAAACCGGCAAAGGTTAATAAAAAAAAGTTGATATAGACATAACTAGAAAAACTTTTATTTTAGAAAAAACGTTATTAAAATCGAATAAAATAAAGTTAACTTTTGCGAATCTAGATTTAATATTATCGAACGATATGCTAATTTGAAACGTATTATTAAAACCGGCAAAAAAATATTACTATATGTAGCTTTAAAAAGGTTTTTTTTCAAAAAAATATATATATAACTTTTTTATCGAAGTTAATTTGATAAAAATAAAATAAAAATAAGTTAAAATTTTCATTAAAAATATATTTCTATTCCGGAACGTCTTTTTAGTTACGACGTAATAATTATAATACGTACGGATAAAAAATTAATTAAACAAGTTATTTTTATATTAAATCATTTTTAAAAAGCTTATAACAAAATATTATATAATAATTACGTTATTATAATTAAAAAGTTGTTTGGTATCTAATTAATTTTGACTTTTTTATCGTTATAACGTAATAATTACCACGTATATTATTTTAAAATAAACTTTTTAAAAATAATTTAATATAAAAAAATCTTTAAATTATTTTTACAACCGTACGGGTTATAATTATTAAGTTATAAGTATAAAAACGTTCTCGACTCGGCTAACTTTAATTTTCTTAAAATTATAACGTAATAACGATACCTGTACAGCCGAAAAAATTAATATATAAACTTTTTTTATATAAAATATATTAAGCAAATCCGGTATATACTAACGTAACTAATAATTATATTATTATAATTATAAAACGTTCCGACTTTAATTAACTTTAACTTTTTTAAAATTATAACGTAATAATTATAACCTCGTACGGCCGAAATAATTAATAGGTAGACTTTCTTTATATAGAATATATTAAGAAAGCCCGGTATATAATAACGGGGTCGATAATTATGCTATCGTAGTTTTAAAGGCGTTGCGGTTGCCTATTTTCCAGATATAAACTTGGTTATATTAACTGCAATTGCCGTCGAAAAAAATTAAAAATGTTTCTTTATATATATTAGCGTTTACCTACCGCGTATATAAAGTTATATATTTATCAGGCTCGATTTGATTACGTAATGATTTTATTTATTTAAATTTTTAAAGTTTTCAAAAATATATATATATAAAAAGCTAATAATTTTGGTAATAATACGGAAAACAAAACCTATTCTCTGTAATCAATACTTAGACCTCGCTGGTTCGTTACGAGAATTTAAGATTTAATTAGCTAATTTCTAGCCTTATAAAACGGTATTTAAATAACTTTAAAAAAGAGACAGCAAGGTCTAAGCTAGCTAATATAATAGAGGTTTATATTCGTAATTAGCACATCCTAAAATACTAAGGTATTTACAAAAATACATATACGAATATATATATAAATATTTTAACAACGCCACGTTTTCTAATAATAAAAGTAAAATATTTAGTTTCGCGTTATTTAGAGCAATTTATTAATATGTAAATAATTATATATTAATAAAATTTAAAATGAAAAAATGTGTTGTTATAACTTAGTTTGCCTTTAAAAGCTTAATTTCTAGTTATATATCAAGACGTCAGGAATTTTACGGGCCGTTAACAGCTGTATGAAAAAAATAAGGTGTGCCGAGCCTAGAAAAACTAAGATGCGTTTAACATCACTCTTTATTATCCATCTCGAATATACCCATTTACTTCTAGACGCCGCCTTATCATCTATCAGGCGGAGGCGGCACTATGTCTCCGCTTAATGCCGAAACCCAATGGTCAGCTAGTTTTGTTAAAGGGGCGGACTTGAACCATTCGAAGCAGCGGGAATGACCTTGTATAACTTGTACTGGAGGGTAGCCTCGAACGATCTTTATATTCGGCTGAAAGAGCTACCAAAGGAGTTTCCGACCGCACGTGAGCCCCTGCTGAGAGAGGTCGTTGATATGTTAGAATGTTCATCCACCCGTGTCAGGGCCGTGTTGGAGAGTTCCGAAGAAAGTCCCTATATACCGGAGGAGGCTTGCTCCCCACATCTTCAGGATATGGAAGGTCAGGAAAGGAATTAGTGCTTATTAAGCCCTGCAATCACTTTAACCTCTCGGGAGTTCCCCGAGATCCGTATTCTATTTTTGACCACTCGGCGCTTAATATACCCCTCTCTGCGGCTCTTCGCCTAGTGTCCATATCCAATTACACTGCTCTGTATTGTATAAGGCCAGTGACTACCCAACCACTTCAGAAATCTGAATAGGTTGAAACTCACCACAGGTCAAAAGATTGTGGATATCACCTGGAAGGTAACCTTCTCACTGAGAACTCGGCGAGAGTGCCTGGAGACGGGGTGGGAGCCAAGCGGACCAGAGGGCTACAGAACGAAAGGAGTACAGTACTACTACTCCGTAGCAGACTATCCCCAATCATAATCTAGGGGAGAAGACACATTCATTAAAACATCGACTAGTGCCGCATGACGTTCGTTAGACACGTCTCCCACCTCCACATTCAGAGTTGAAAGCAACGCAATCCACTCCACGCACCACCCCAATGGAATGGATTGCAGCATATCCACGGCCACCTAATTTCAATAGATGGCCATAGGGATTTTCCCAAATGGATGGCCACGTAGTGGATATAATAAACGTCAGAAGGTATATTAACTAACTACCCCTAAAGCAACTCGGCTTTTTCTTTATTATCTTTTAAATCCCGACCCTTTTCGTTAATAACTTTATTAAACTATTTTATTATCTATTCCTAAATAACTTTATCGCTTATATATTAAAATTCTAATAAATAACGTATTTTTTTCGGCAATATAAATATAAAATTAAAGGTTTTTAATAACCCTACTTTATACCATAAATATAACACTTAATAAACCTTAATTATTATAACGTTTAAATAACTTCCTAAAATCGAAATTATTTAATTTATTATTAAAAATAAACGTTTATATTTTATTAATATAAGCTATATCGTAAAAAAGTTAATCGTTATTTATAAAAAATATAAATATCGTACTTTTTTACGGCGCTAATAATTTAAAAAGTTTTATATTTCGCAATTTCCAAATTCGAAATCCTCGTATTATATAATATATTTGTTAAAATTATTTTTAAACGGTTACGTTACGTTATTAATTATGTTTAAAATAAAAACCGTAATTTTATATTATAATAATTCAAAATATTATTATAAAATATTATAAAAACGTTTTATACGTTTATATAATAATTTAATTATTAATTACCGTATTATATCCATATTATAATAATCCGTATATCATATATCGTTAATTTATTACTTTACGCATTAAATTTATTCAAAATATTTTTTTTTCGAATTATAATTATTTATATATAAAATATAAAATAAAGGCCATGACGTATATAAACGTTTTTTCTACCTTATTATAATATTTATCGAACTTTTTTCAAATTAAATTAATATTTATACATAAATATTATCCGTTAAAGAATTTACTTTCGTAATTCTTGTATTCTTTAAAACGGTTAAAAAAAAATCGAAAATTAAAATAACGTTTTATATATTACCGTACAAACCGATTTACCTTTTTATACGTTTCCGTTAAATCTTATCCTTTTTAAAAATTTTAATATAATTTTCGTAATATTTTAAAATATTCACCGTAATGTCGAAAACGTATTAATCGTAATCAATTAATTAATTTTCTTATTAAATTAAAAAAGGTTTTTTACACCGCACCGTATTTCGCCTTACCAACCGATATTTTCCATTTTTTATTCGTAACGATATTAAATTATTTATTTATTTAAAAAAAACCGAAAAACTTAGGCATAACGGATTATATAATATTATAATAATTACCGTATATTATTATTAAGCTTTATATTTAAAAGCTTTTTAACTTTAATACGTAAATTATTAAATATAAGGTTATAATCTTTTTAAATAACGCGGAATATATAAATAAATTTATCGAAACGGTAAATAATAATAACCATATTATAAAACTTTTCGACAAACTTTTTTTTACGTTAAAGCTTATATTTAATTTCCGTAAAAACTTTTTTGCCGTATATTAAAACCTTAAAAGCTTTTATACCGTAACCAAATAAAAAGGTTTTAACGGAAAAAGTTAATATATAACCTAAACATTTATCCTAACGGCTGGTCCTTTCGAACCTTAAATTAACATTAATAACTTTTATAATTATATCGTTATTTTTGGCATTATTTAAAATAAAATAACCGATTTTGTTCCTAATCTAGAAAATATTAATTACGTTACATATTTTAATTGCAATATTAAAGCCTATATAAATTATTATAATTTTAAAAAGCTTAAAAAAAATTTAAAAAATTATATTAATTCTTAAAAAAATAACAAATTCCGTAAAACGAATAACAATTTTTTAACCGTTACCTATCAAAAGTTATATAAATATACTTTAATAAGTTATTTAATATTTTAATAATTTTCTGCTTATAATCGTTAAAAATATCCTTAATTAACTTTTTTATTATAATATAAAAAATATAAACTTTTTAATTAATAACGTAAAAATTAAAATATTCGAATATAAATCGTAACTTTTTTTTTTCGTAATATTAAACGAATAATTATAAATTATAATTTAATTAATTAATAATTATTTAAATTACTTTTTATCGAAATTTTTAATTATATTATTAATTATAACCTATTTATAAAAATTATTCATATTAAACTTTTAATAATTAATTAAAATAAAGGTTTTCGAACGCTTTTAAAATTACGATTTTCGGGTTTCGTTTTCCAATTACCACATCAATTTCGTTCTTTCCGAAGAAACAAATATACCGTAATTTTCGTATAAGTAATTAACGTAATTTTATATATTACGTACGCTTATAACCATAAATTTAAAGCGCTTTTTTTGCAAATATTTTTAACATATCTACTTCCGTTTATCGCCTTTTTAAATATCGTAACCAAATTATTATATTTATATTATAATATTTTTCGTGTATTCGGATATCGTAACGCTAAAAAACGTAACTTAAAATCGTTTTTAAAATTATTAATTAATTAAAACGGATATAAATATAAACGTCGTTAAAAAAGTCGAAATAATAAATATTAACGAAAAAACCGTACCCTTTAAAACTTAAAAAAAAAAACTCGAAATCGGAAATTAAAATTATATTAAACGTAAAAACGTATTATACGTTATAAAGTTACGTAAAATAATATATTATTATATATACGTTAAATAAATTAATTAAAATAATTATTTTAAAATATTATTAATAAAACTTTTTACAAAACGTATATATTATTAATTCGAAAACGTTTCGGTACTTTTTAATAATTCGGTAATAATTATATTAATTTTTTAATAAATAATTAACAAAATAATATAAATATTACCAAATTAATAAAAGCCGAACGAAAAATTAAAAAAAATTTATATAAATATCGAAATATTAAAATATAACTTTTACGAAAAACCGTACGTTATTTCGGAAAATTAAAAATATATTACAAACGTACTTAAAATATATAAATCCAAGATATTACGTATATTAATTTTATTTCCTAATTAAATAATTATATTAACAACTTTATATTTTAATATTTCCGAAATAAGTTATTTTTTTTAAATTATAATTAAATAAAATCGTAAAAAAAAAAAATTTTTTTATTTTTATTATTAAATTATTTTAATCGAAAACTTTATAATAATATTATTCTTATTATTATAACTTTTATAGAATACGAAAAAAACCAAATTATTATAAAATTAATATATTTTATATTTAAAAACCAAATAAAAATACTATATTTATTAATATACAACTTAAATTTAACGACATAACTATCTTTTAAGGTTAAACCCGGTATTAAAATAACCGTAAAAAATTAAGGATTTTAAATATACCATTTTCATCATCAGGAAATAAATATGTTTAAAATTATAAGTAAATATTATGTTAAAATGTTAGGCGTTTCCGGGTAAGTGGGACCTTTTTATATAACGTTATAAACAGCCATCTATTAATATCACCACTTATACAGTAGGGCTTTATTAACAACGGAACCTATACCGCCATAAGGACCACTTATTATGGACACGATGTCCATTTATGAGAGCTTTAAATGGATTGATGGCCATAATCAGCTAGGGCGAATGGATTAATAAATCGCCAAGATTGCGCAATCTGGTGGCCACGCAGTGGATCGGGTTGCATTGCTTTCAACCCTGTCCACATTTCGCCCCTGATACGATTTACTAATGTACATCAAAGAACCTAATTATATGATGTACCAGTCCGTGTACGGACCGTCTTTGATTGCATGAGGAAGCCCCTAGACGAACGACTTGTCACGGACTCATTTCGATGGACAACTTTTAGGTATGGTTTCAAAGCTTCGATGAGATCCAAATATTGATAACCTAAAGGGGCTCTCATCCGATCATAGTAGTCCGGGGTGATTAACTTTTCATACCAAGTTCGATAACCACCATCAGGCCTCCACGAGAATCATGCGGTTTTCTCTTGATCAAAACGTAAGTAGAGGGAAAGGCAGGATAGCTGTTTTCCTAGAAGATCCCGCAATTCATTACGTCTGAATCAGATGCAGTCGATCAGTGATTCCTTTCGTCTCCAATAACAGACTAGATGTGTTTTCAACTCAATCTTTCGCCCCCTCGCCAGGCGCACTGTTCTCTTATGATGAGACTTTTTGACAGGTACCCCGAGGTATAAGGTATGGGAGGGCTTCTGATAGCCATAGAAGACAGTGGCTTCTATGAATTTAGACATGCCTTTGGCCATACAGGAAGCCAAAAGTAATCACGGCCTATGCGATTTAGGCTCACGACTTGAAGGAAACTGGCGATGCCCGCAGTGTAATAAAGGCTATCGGCGTTCGGCTGCCCCAGACACTGGGGGCTGAGGAGGTGCTGCACCCCTTTCGGTCAGTCTGGAGATGCATACCATCGTAGCTCCTGCTAAGTCGTGGGGAAATCAGCCCTCCACGGCATCCATTTCCGTCTAAGCTTCTGATATATTGCAGCTGTTTGCCGTTACCAATCAATCGGGGTCAGGGCCAATGTTGATGCGACTCCGATTGGTGCCAGCGGTGACTGGGGCTTTGTCTCCCGCAAACTGGACCTACTGCGGTAGCCAGAAGAGGCCGTACAGACGGCAGAGCGAACTCTGTGATTACCTACCACACTAACCAGCCCCGTTATGGTTATGATGCCGACGTAACTTGTCAGGATCTGATCCTTCATTGAGTCTACTCTCCTAGCGAATACATTAACAAGAATATTCAGGGTCTGGCATTTGCTCTACCGCCACGGGTCGATAGGGATCCAACCCTACCTCTCCTGCGTATCTGATAAAACAATCTGACAAACGTATCTATCATTGGGTTGGGGGCGATATGAGTGTGCTCTTGCGCTATTCTTTTCTGGAGCGCGTAGCGTGTGGGGTTTAAGTCTGCATGCGTGAGCGGGGAGCTTGGGAACTTGGGGCGCTGCCTAGACTCTCGCAGGGTCAGCGGGATCAGAGAAGAATTGGCACACGAGATGGCATACTTTACACGCAATTTGCTTATCCAGAGAATTTCTTATAAAAGGGATAATACAAAAAATAAAATTTACGAACGTAGTTACATAATTTCTCAAATTCCTTTTAACTCTAGCTTCCTATTTTTCTTATATTCCATAGAATTGGTTACAAAATCCATCGGGTAAGTACGTGCAACATTATGAAGAAGTGAGACATTTTCTCTCGGAACGGCCTGGGCTTCCGTCAGGTTTCGGTCGTTTTCCTGGTTGTTGTCCGACGGTGGTTCCCGACGACAGCGGCGCTGTTATCCGCTATGAACGCTAGTCCACCCCCTATTCCCATCGCTGATTCGCTCACCCTGGATTGGGCTGGTAGGCGGAATTAGTTCCAGAGACTGAGAGATAAGGAAATTTGGTACAGCTCCTTATCAGTGATCGACACCCTTGTTCCTTGGAAATCTAGCCCTCATCCGCCAGGAATACGAAACCGACATATCTCATATTCATAAATTGGTATGTCGCAATGGCTGGGACGGCATTGAAGTTTGAGCTGGATTTACATGGATAACTGAACTCCCACAGGATTCTCCGTTGATGGCCCCATCCTTCAGCTTTTGGATACTTTGTGCTGGTGCGGCGTGCCGACTCTCATAAGGTCCGCCCTCCCAGTGTTTCGCCGCCATATGAGGACGATCCACACGGGTCTTTCGACCGGGCGATATAGCATCAACGCTGGTTTTACCCCCGGGCGAATCTGCCACGATGGATGAAGATGAGGGCCCATCCCAGATCGTGCCCCACAATAGCGCACCCAGACAGACAATGAGCGACAGGTTCAACGGCCTCAAGAAGACTTTCTTCACGAGGGAAGGGCTTATCGGCGATTACGACTATAGTTTCCTGTTCCGACCCAACCTGCCCTTCATGAAGAAGCCCAAGCAGGCCTTGCCCTTCTTCGGCTTGAACGACAAGATGCCGGTCGTGTTGGCACTGCTACTCGGTCTCCAACACTCTCTAGCCATGCTGGCGGGCGTCATCACTCCCCCGCTCCTGATGTCCGGCGCGAGCGGCGTCAACCTACCCTCGGACATGCAGCAGTATCTAGTTTCGACCGCCCTCATCGTGTCCGGTACCCTTACACTAGTCCAGATCGCGAGATTCCACATCTTTAGGACTCCGTAAGTGTCTCCTCCGTCCGCTTCTTGTTACCGCACTCGAGGCTTTCTTTATCCTGTTCAGTGTACTTTACAATGTACTGGAACCCCCCGTGAAGGACAGCGAAGAGGAAGACGTACTGTAGAATGTGAAGCCGGGGGAACCGGAAGCTAATGGTTCTAATTAGATACTACATAGGGACCGGCTTGATCTCGGTCGTAGGAATTTCATTCTCCATCATCCCAGTCGCCCAAGGGGCCTTCGCTCAAATGTACGCCAACGGGTTCTGCCCCGTCGGCCCGGACGGCACAAAACTAAGCTGCCCCGACGCCTACGGTGCTCTCCTGGGGACATGCGCGGTGTGCGCTCCGCTCGAAGTCCTCGTCGCCTTTTTGCCGCCCAGGATAATGTTAAAAATCTTCCCTCCTATTGTTACGGGGCCGACCGTGATGGTACAGTCTTCCCTGTCGTGAGAGAACCAAAGAACCGACTGACGTGCCATAGCTCATTGGGCTCTCCTTGATCGAAAGCGGATTCAAGAACTGGGCGGGCGGGAGCGGCCCCTGCGCCGATGCCGAGCCTGCGGCATTCTTTGCCCGTTGTCCGAACATCTCGGCACCGCACTCCCTACCGTGGGGTTCGCCCGAGTACCTGGGGCTGGGTTTTTCCGTATTCTCGACGATCATCTTCTGCGAGCGCTTTGGGGCCCCGATTATGAAGTCGACCAGTGTGGTTCTGGGCCTGCTTGTCGGCTGCATCACCGCTGCCGCTACTGGGTATTTTGACCGTAGCGGTATTGACGCTGCCCCGGCCATCTCTTTTGTATGGGTGCACACCTTCAAGCTCAGCATATACGGGCCGCTTGTACTTCCCGTCATGGCCGTCTTCATCATCTGCGCCTGCGAGGCCATCGGTGACATTACTGCCACATGCGACGTTTCGCGCCTCGAGGTCGAGGGCCGAACCTACGAGTCCCGTATTCAGGGCGGCGTCCTCGCCGACGGCTTGAATGGCATTCTTGCGGCTCTCATGACCATCACACCGGTGACTACATTCGCCCAGAACAACGGCATCATTGCCATTACTTTCAATAGCAGCCGTCAGGCCGGAAGATGTTGCTGCCTCTTTCTAATTCTTATGGGCGTATTCGCCAAGATCGGTGCCAGCTTGGTCGCCATTCCTTCTGCTGTCCTTGGAGGTATGACGACGTTTCTGTTCTCCGCCGTCGCTGTTTCCGGCATCGCTATCATTGCCCGGGGCGTGCCGTTCAACCGCCGCAACCGATTCATCCTCACCGCTAGTCTATCGATCGGCTACGGCGCCACGCTTGTGCCGGAGTACTTCTCCCACGTCTTCTCGTACGGCGGCGACAATAGGGGTCTGCACGGGTTTCTGGATGCCATCGAACTGGTCATGGAGACCGGGTTTGCCGTTACGGCGTTCATCAGCATGATTCTTAATCTCGCACTGCCGGAACAGGTGGAAGAGACAGACGAAAAGCCCGTCGATGCCAGCAGGCTCGTGTCAAATAAGACGCCGGCGGAGAATAACCGGAGTATAGATAACGCTGTAATCTCCTCGTCTACGGAGGAGCACAGGTATAAGCAACAGTAGCAGTAACTAGTGTTTTGAAGATAACAATAAAGAAAGGTTAGTCCTATTCTATGCAGCAGTCGCCGCGTCCACCAAATGTGGCTTCTCCCGTTCACTACAGGCCAGTCGCTCTCAATAGCCTTAGACATCGGATTCTATAAGCTACGCGGCTATCCCCGAAGGGAACCATGGGTCACTCCACCCCCAACCC